>CM045742.1:5767500-5875000 GCA_024760905.1 Plotosus lineatus | reverse complement strand
GTGCTGAAAGGGAAGAAAGAGAAGCTGTTCCTGTTCATTTTTGGTTGGAGATGAAATGAAATGATGTTGGTGGTCTTGCAAGGCGTGGCTTCGGGTTTTTATGTAATCACTAACCAGTTTTACTGTTTGTGAAGTCCGGTGGTGTTGGGATGATCGAGTCAGAGTTTGAGGGATTGATGGGCAACAGCCACTCTGAGTTATTGAGGGAAAGTGATGTAACTTGTGTCACTACTTTTCAAAAAATTCATCTCTTTTTGGCATGTTTTTTTTATTTTATTATTTTTTATCAGAAATCAACAGAAATTTACTTTTACATGCAGCTCACTTTATTGTTTATTTAAAGCTGTTTCTCGGACATTTGTGGATCTGAGATGAGACTGTGACTGTGATTTAATCAACGCCTCCATGCTGGATTTTGAGCTGTTCACAGTAAAATATTCCAACCTTGTCTGTAAAAAGTGAACACATGCTTTAGCAGGACGGTGTAAATCCGGGTTCAATCACATGGTGCGGCTTATTTGCTGAAGGCGAGACTGAAGCAACCAGGAAACAAAGCCTAAGCGAGGAAAGACGGCACGGGGTGGGGTAATCTGGGGTAATATGGGTTAGTTAACTTCTTTACCTTTTCATTGTTTAAATGATGATAATGCTTTTTCATCAGTCAGGTGTGTGATCCTCATGGGAGGATTTGCTCTGTTCATGATGATCAGTGATGAACAGCTCAGATTGTTAACAAAACAAAAAAAAATATTAGTGAGAATCTTTAGAAAGTTCTGGGAATAGTACATCTTCATTCAGCATCAGCTGAGAAAGGCACCATCCTCCCTGCGGCCCTGGTCGGCTTAAGCGGTTTTGGGCCCTGTGATAGTCTGGTGAGCTGCTCATGGTGTACCCCGTCTTCACCCATGTCAGCCAAGACGGGCTTCATCCTGTTATGTTCACCTGTTGAACCAAAATATTCTCTTTTGTAGAAAATTAGAGAGAAAGAGGTGGAACTTCTAGAAAGTGTCTGTTAATCTTAGGACCAGACTGTTAAGTTATCACAAGCTAAAGCTGTTATCACATAGTGTGTATGTGTGCATGTTTTAGCAGATGATGGATTTTTTTTTACCTTGTTGTTGTGTAGTTTGTCCACCAGAGGGCAATCTGCATCTCCAGTATTGTGCAAGTCACAATACAATAAATAATTTTCTTGTTTTATTCCTGTTGTTAACATGCTTGATTTATGTGTGGAGGATCACACTCTGATGATTGGCTCATGTCTTTTTGGTTGAGGGGTGGGGGTGGAGATGAATGACAGGTGTGTTATTATAACATCAGAGTCAGTAGGAATGTGAATGACATTTTTGGTCTGTGTCTCCTCCAGGTGAAGAGATACGGGCGGAGCACTTCATGGACGATTTGGATAATGGGGTAAAGTTGTGTCGACTTGCTGAAACTCTGCAAAGCAGAATTCCTGGAGACTGCCTCCTAAACAAGAATCAGGTCAGTGGGGTTTCGAGTGGGATGTGAACATGTCCTGGTTTTAAAACAGCCGTGTCGTTTTAACATGACTTTATTTCACCAGCAGGTTCCTCTGAAGAAGGTCCCTTTCAAGAAAATGGCTTCTCCAGGATCATTTTTTGCCCGGGACAACACGGCGAACTTCCTGTCATGGTGCCGTCAGATCGGAGTAGATGAGACGTATTTGTTTGAGTCTGAGGGCTTGGGTAAGGTCGGGAGGGGGGGGTTTGTATAGACATGCCTGTGTATTGATGTGTATCCTGTGTACAGATAAATAAGTTTTAAAATTCTGATTTTTAGATAGTGACAAAGATTTTTGATAAGAGAAAGAAACACAGAGAGAGAGAGAGAGAGAGAGAGAGGGGCACAAACAGAATGAGACCTACAGAAAATGAGGCACAACCAGAGGGGCACAGGCGGGGCGGGGCTTACAGAGAGAGGGGCACAGGCGGGGCGGAGCTTACAGAGAGAGGGGCACAGGCGGGGTGGGGTGCACGGAGAGAGGGCCACGAGCAGGATGTGCGCGCACAGACACACACACAGAAGCACAAACAGATTGAGACATACAGAGTGAGACACACGTAGAGAGAGAGGTACAAACAGTGAGGCACAGAGTGAGAGGGGTGCAGAGTGAGGGGCGCGAATGGCGAGGGGTGTGGAGAGAGAGGTGTAAACGGAGATACACTACAATGCAGAGAAGGACTGACAGACAGAGAGAACTGGTGAAAATAGATCGGGTGCTGGTTAACATTTCCACCTGACAGCAATAAGAGATTTTCCAGATTACCCCTAGGTTTGAGTGTGAATGATTGTGTGTGTCTTCCCCTGCGGTGGTCTAATGAGCTATTCAGGATATACCCCACCTATGGCCAATGTTGGCTGAGATAGTCACAAGCCTCCCTGCAACCCTAATAGTATTAAGTGGCTTAGCAAATGAATGAGTGAGAATTTCATACTGTTTTATTTTGACACATTGAGACCTGATAGGTGGGTGGGCGGATAGTCTTTCTCTGGTTGTCTGGGTCGCACAAAGTATAAAGAAAAGTCTGCAAATCCGGATGATGTCCCACCTTTGGGTGACTCGGAGTGGGATATTAACAGACCTCACAAGCCGTGTTGTGATGTATATGTAGCTGTACTGATGGAAACTTTGTACTGACCTGAACTTTACATAGACATAGCTGCCAATTAGTACGCAAAAAACGTACTCGGTATGTTTTTTTACGTACCGAGTACGGAACTCTGGTTTTGGGTCGGATAATACATATTTGAATAATAATGCCGGCTTTCACAAAAAATAAACAAATCATAAACTTTCACTACGAAGAATGTGAATAAGAAAATGTATGAGCCACTCGGAGTACCGTCCCTTGCCAAATTTAGCGACTGCACGTGTGTATGGACATTGTTTATGCCGAAAGTTGGGCCATGAACTAGCACGCATCTGTGAGGCAGTCGTGTAGCACTGTAAGAGCACGGTGCATGAAAGGGCTTTATAATCTGAATCAGAGGTCAAACTTTGTTGATTTCTTTCACTTCAAAGACAGAAAATACCAAAACTATCAAAGCTGAATGTTTGTTTACAGCCTTTTATGTGGAGCATAACATTCCTCTCGCTGCTGCGGACCACACGGGCAAACTGCTCAAATAGCAGATGTAAACAAGACAGACCTTCAATGTCCTCAGATTCTTTTTCACGTAGTTTCCAGTATTGTTCAAAACTGGAATTGAAGACACAGATGACGCTATCAACAACCTTGAGATTGAGTTTAAAGATTTATTGCTCTACCAGTTTCAAAGAGGAATAAATGAGAACGCCTGCAGATGAGTTGAGGCTCTCACTTTCCGACACTGTCAAAGGAGATGGGACGCCCAGATTTCAAAAGTTGAGCCAATGCATGTTCGGAATTTTATCAATTCCACACAGCAATGCTGAATGTAAGAGTTTTCATTCAAGTGAGGAAGAATAATAAAGATTTCAGGGGATTGCTGTCAGATGACGTGCCGTCAGCCCTACTTATTCAAAAATCAAGAAGCAACACCTGTTATGAACAGACATTCACCACCGCCTCCTTGAAGAGAGCAAAGACAAAGGAAGCAGTCAAAAAGGATCAGTTAGAAGAATTATCATAGCTTGGCTTTGAGTTCCCCTCATCTGTTTGTATACTTCTCAATGGGGGAGGTTTATTTTCAAGTGAAGGGATGTCTACACTGTGGAGTTAGGATTGCTTTATGATGAGTACAAATGCTTCGTATGGGGAAACAACCCTGTACTGTTTGTTGCATTTCATATGAATCCCCTAAAGACATGTTGATTTAAAAAAAATATATATATACACACACATACATTATATAATCTTATCCTTTCAGCTTTTCCTTTCAGGGGTCACCACAGTGAATCGTCTGCTTCCATCTCTCACCCTATCCTCTGCATCTTCTCCTACACCAGTGCTTCTCAATTATTTTCTGTTACGCCCCCCCTAGCAAGAAGAAAACAATTCGCGCCCCCCCACCACCCACTTTCCGCCGCAACTATAAATTATAACTTTTTTCTATAATATAGTTACAGGTATATCTCTTCATTATATCGTATCCTTGTTAACATAAATAAAACAAAAAGAAAGAGATATAGTTCAACTTACAAGAATAACTTTTTAACATTTTTTATTAGTCTGTAAAAGAAAGTGCATCAATTTGCCTTAGATTTAAAAATAATAATATCCTTGTTACATTTTTTACAAACTTACCACACCATTTGCTGCTGAAAATAAAATCAATAAATAATTAATTCAAATTGACTTCAGAAACATTAACTCAGGAGCACAATATATAAACACTTTAACCTACAAAACAAGAACAAATAGAACAATTTGTGCTGATTTTTTTTTTTTTCTCAAAATGAGGAAGCCAAGATTAATGGCTACAATGAGCACGTTTTGCAGCGCACAGCTTCTCAAAGCGAGGTTTGAAGCAGTTGAAGAGTTAATACTCGCTGCGCACAATGGGCATTGAGGGCGCCACTGCCAACTACTGGAGTGGATGTGCAATTACACTTTCTTGTAGTACGGCGGAAAAAAAGCATGTTCTCCTGGGTCACACGCGCCCCCCTCAGCATCCCATCGCGCCCCCCCAGGGGGGCGCGCCCCACTATTTGAGAAGCACTGTCCTACACCAACTACCTTCATGTCCTCCTTCACCACATCCATAAATCTTCTCTTTGGTCTTCCTCTAAGCCTTCTGCCTGGTAGTTCCAACCTCAGCATCCTACTACCAATATACTCACTATCTCTCCTCTGTACATGTCCAAACCATCTCAATCTAGCCTCTCTGACTTTGTCTTCGAATCATCTTACATGTGCTGTTCCTCTAATGTACTCATTCCTGATCTTATCCATCCTCGTTACTCCCAAAGAGAACCTCAATATTTTCAGCTCTGCCTCCTGTCTTTCTCTCACCGTTTCTAAACCATACAACATCGCTGGCCTCATCACCGTCTTGTACACTTTTCCTTTCATTCTTGCCGATACCTTCCTATCATGCATCACACCGGATACTTTTCTCCAACCATTCCTACCAGCTTGCACATGCTTCTTCACCTCTTTTCCACACTCTCCATTGCTGTGTATTGTTGAGCCTAAGTACTTAACACAAACACACACAATACAGCACGCGTTAAATGTGTATTGTATATACATTAAATGTTTATTGTGGCGCTCCGGGCCACGTGCACAAACAGGACGCCAAAGCATTTTAAGACATAGAATTCAAAGCGCATTCCCTGCTTGACCGATCGGAGGTCCAAACTCAAATTTAACGTGATTCCTTGTGAGATCGGAGAACCACATTTTTTTAAACATTTACTGAATTAAACAACTTAAAAAACTAAACTAAAAACTAAAGATTAAGCCTCCTTCTGTCTCTATCTCTCTCTCTCACACACACACACACACACACAAAACTTGGGCCACGCCCACACTCAGAGTGCAGCTGATGGAACAATTCTATTTAAATGTTTAAATGGACGGGAGGTTTTATTTAAAGCAAAATTACAGTACCTGTTTAAAAGATCAGAGGTCCTCATTCAATATTAACTTGCTTCTTTGCAAGATCGGAGGTCTTCTCCCACGGAGCACTCTGTTTTAATATCGTGCCGAAATAATTGCCTCTGTCACGAAGGCGGACATGAAGGTCGTTGGAGTAGGAGTAGAAGATGCAGAGGATAGGGTGAGATGGAGGCAGATCATTTGCTGTGGCGACCCCTGAAGGGAACGGCCGAAAGGAAAAGAAGACCGTGTTTCTGCTTTAAGGTCTCTTTCTGGTTCAATATTGTCCCAATTGTAGAGGGGTTTCCGCGATAACGAAATATAGCGCTGCACAATCAAGCTCAAAACAAGCCAACAGTCAACTCTTCACGCGTGTGACAAACCGGAAGTATGGGTCATGTTTGCGGCATCATCCCTCCTAGCCAATAGGAGGCCAACGGGGCGGTATGTTGGGAGACAGCCACAAGAGAGCAACTCGCACATTGTGTGAAATTTTGAATGGCACATCTGGCACTTTTTGTAAGAGGAGATTTTCGTATCCCGGTGACGAAAACTAAGGAAAATGTTTTTCGTACCCAGGGGGTTTCGTAAGTAGGGGGCCCGACTGTACTTTTATCATTTTTAAAGGGTTTATGGGGTAGTTTTGGGAGCCTTGGAACGAATCAGGCATTTTACATGTAAAATATGCCTCTGCTTACGAAACTTCCACGTTACAAAAAAGGCGCCAGAACGGATTAATTTCGTAAGTAGGGGACCGGCTGTACATTAGTAGTAGGATGCTGAGGTTGGAACATTGAAGAGAATGAAGAGTGGAAAGGCATTTGGCCCTGATGACGTACCAGTTGAGGTATGGAAGTGTCTTGGGGAGGTAGCAGTAGATTTTCTGACAAGAATATTCAACAAGGTCTTAGAAAGTGAGCAGATGCCGGAGGAATGGAGGAGAAGTGTGCTTGTGCCCATTTTTAAGCACAAGGGAGATGTACAGAGTTGTGGCAACTACAGAGGGATAAAGTTGATGAGCCATACGATGAAGTTATGGGAAAGAATAGTGGAAGCTAGACTAAGGGCAGAGGTCAGCATTTGTGAACAACAGTTTGGTTTCATGCCAAGAAAGAGCACCACAGATGCAATGTTTACTTTGAGGATGTTAATAGAGAAGTACAGAGAAGGTCAGAAGGAGCTGCATTGTGCCTTTGTGGATCTGGAGAAAGCATATGACAGGGTGCCGAGAGAACTGTGGTATTGCATGAGGAAGTCTGGAGTGGCAGAGAAGTATGTTAGAGTGGTGCAGGACATGTATGAGAGATGTAAGACAGTGGTGAGGTGTGCTGTCGGTGTGACAGAAGAGTTCAAGGTGGAGGTGGGACTGCATCAAGGGTCAGCTCTGAGCCCCTTCTTGTTTGCTATGGTGATGGACAAGCTGACAGACGAGGTTAGACAAGAATCTCCATGGACTATGATGTTTGCAGATGACATCGTGATCTGTAGTGAGAGCAGAGAACAAGTGGAGGAAAATCTAGAGAGGTGGAGGTTTAACACTCTTCAACATGGCCTTCTGTTTGAGAACTGTACAGATGCTCCATGCATTCTTCCCAAACTTCTTACACAGATAGCCCAATCTAAACCACAGAAAATAAAAACTTTTATGAGCATGCACGTGGTAAATGCCATGACTAACATGCTTTTTTAACATACTGGAGGACCAGCTCTAAAAGTCTGATTGTGCATTCTCTACACCAGGTGGCAGTGGCGCTCTTACTGTGTTTTCTATGGTGTAGGGAAAAGGCACTAAGCAAACGATAGTGCAGTAAACACTATTTATAGTCAGAGGGGGGGCACTGCCAAGGCGTTCTCGGAGTGCAGAGAAATACACATGGAAGAATACAAGGGCAATCAACCCAGAAAAGCCATTTCCCCAGCAGAGCTCGTAAGTAGAAAATTTGCTCATTAGATGGGGCAGATTTTTGGTGGGCTCGAAGCTTGTATCATGGAAAATTTGTTATTAAGGACACTCGTAAGTCGAGGTACCACTGTACTTATTAAACTGTTAATTTTCTCCCTGTGAAGGACGGATCATCCACTTGAATAATACCATGTGAGCTTGAGGTTCATGGATTTCTCTCCATTGAATTGTATGGAATATCAGCGTTTTCATGAATTTATTCAAATTCTTAAAAAAAAAAACACTGCACAGTGAGCTAGCCACACGAATAAATATATAGAATATATTATATATACTTATACAATATAAAGGGTGATGTATTAGTAGTAGAATAGCCAATCAGAACGTGTGAATGCCCATATCCAATGGGTTACAGATAGAATAATGGCAGGTATCTTTTGGCTTTGTGTTGATTTGTTTTAAATTCAACAGTTCCCTCCTCATTCTAAACAATCATCAGTTCCATTAAAGCCTGTATTGAGTTCTTATGTACAAATATATATGTTGAGGTCCAAAAAGTCACAAAGTATGATGATATTTTATTTCCAAAAGCTGAGAGATGATACAGCCTCATTTCTGTACAATTTTAATTGTGACCAGTATTATGTGACCATCATGTAAATCTTTACTTCATGTTGGTGACTGAACCATTTAATAAAACCAGTTTTCTTCATTGTGTTTTCCTTTTTAGTTTTACATAAGAACCCTCGGCAAGTGTGTCTGTGCTTGTTGGAGCTCGGCCGCATTATCTCCAAGTGAGTGAATTGTGAAACTACAAAACATGCTGAATGTCCTTCTGTAGCACCTTGAAGCTAGTGAGATATGCTGGTTGCACCGGGTGTAACATTAGTCCAAACTTATTCCTATTTCTTCTATAATTTCTGTTACAGATGATCAACAAAAGGATGACGAGTATCTTGGCTATCTTAAATATGCACTGTAATTCTGTAAGGCTAGAACAGTTTAAAGGATTATTTCACTGTCGAATTAATCCGATTATCCCAGAGAAGTTTGTACTCATCAGGTGACTGCAGCTTACAATTCAGATTTGAAGCTGTTTAGGGTGGCTGGAACTCGTAGAGATGTTTACATGTGAGGTTATAGAGATTATAAGACATGTTCCTGACAATGGAAATTCCGTAAAGTTTGAGAAGACAGATTGGGTTGATATATAAATAAATAATCTATGGATGTTTAAATGAGGTAACTTCAGAGAGCTTTTCTTCAGACATTACGAGTTTGCACCCTTTGTTCAAATGTAGCTTTTCTGAGTTCAGTTGCTGTTTGTTAGATACGGAGTTGAACCCCCTGTGTTGGTGAAACTGGAGAAGGAGATCGAGTTGGAACAGTCTCTGTTACTGGCAGGCGATCCCGCCCCTCCAATCAAAACCTTTACCGTCTGTTGCCAACATGGAGCCCTCCATCATGCTGTGAGTCATGTCCATGGCGATCAAGCAGGTATTTTAACCCTGCTCTCACAGTATATCCTGACCCAGTCACTTTTTTCCACAGGACTCAGACACTGAATCGGACGACCCCCCCTGTAATTGCTCGCAGAGGTTTTCTATCGAGTATCTGGCAGAGGGACGTTACAGACTTGGGGAAAAGATCCTCTTCATTAGGGTGAGATTTGCACACTGGATTGATTGTCTGTTCATGCGCAGGATCTAATTCTACTCAAATTCTATAAAATGAGCCATGAAGCAGATTAAAAAGGAGACCTCAGTGTTACACAGTGGTGCAGAAATGTTTTTATTTAAAAAAGAAACTTGTTAAATCTCTCACACATTCAAATCTCGAGATGTTTGTGTGTAAAATTTTAGATTGTTTGGTTCTTATGGGCAGGTAGTCAAAACCTCATCCATTCACCTTTTGAAACAGCTTAATCCTGATTGGCGGGGAGGCTGGCGCCCATCTCAGCCGACTCTCGGTGAAGGCAGAGTACACTTGGAACAGCTCACAAGGCCATCACAGGGCCAACACACACACACCCATTTAATCTCACACCTAGAGGAAATTTGGAACAGGTATTCTGATCAATGTCCATGTTTTTCAGACTGTGGAAGGGAACTGGAGTACCGTATTTTCCAGACCATAAGTCTCACTTTTTTTTCATACTTTGGCTGAACGTGTGACTTATATTCCAGAGCGATTTATATGTTTCGTAAAGAGTAGGCTGCAAAGCCGTCAGCGTGTTTCTGTCTCTTGCTAAAGGGTTGTGTCAGGAAGGGCGTCCGACGTAAAAACCTATGCTAAATCAAATGTGCAAATCAGATGATTCACTGTGGCGACCCCTGAAAAAGGGATAAAGCGGACTGTGCATGTGCGGGGAACGTGACCCAACCTCTGATCCAAGCGTCACTGCTACCAAACTTTCTTGTAGCCACTTGCTTTTGTATGTAAACACATCCTAACAACTGCCGTTTAAAGCCCGCCTTAAGCCTTAAATTACATGTATCGATAAGCCAGGTGCGCATTGTGTCGTAGTGAACTGTGGGAATGGCCTTTATCATCTCGAGTGTTGGAAAAAGGAAATTTGCAGTATACATGCCTGCAAATTTTGGACTAACGCGTGTACATTTCCGAAACCGTTCACATTTATCTTCCTTACCAAGCTGAAGGATCCGGAGGGAAGCAAACGTTGGATTAAAGCAGTAAGTTTATTATTAAAGTATTCTTTATTCGAATTCATAGACCCTATAGACTATATTACCTTTTATTTACCTGTTAAATTGCCGTAATCATTAAATATCATAGATTTGGATCTTGAAAATTACTGTTATGTTAATTTGTAAAATAGACAAACAAGAGCTGTCAGATCATTCGGTGAAAGCTGTCACACTTGTATTTACCTTTGTAGTCATTACGCAGTCACGCTAGTAGGGGTACCTGGTCCTTCATGAACAAAAAACCCGCTATGTCAAAGTATATACATGGGGGCCACTTCAATAAGGCGTCACTTTCTGTCTCCCAGCCGTTTTCATGTCCCAAGGGATTGGGAATTGTCACGCTTTCCTCATCCACTTCAAATGTCAACAAGCTGGCATAGTCACGTTGGATTTGTTTAGATTCCTTTTGTAACGTCGCCGCAAATGCAAGCGCAACAAGTTCATCTTTATGCATGCGGGAACAACCGGGAAGACCCCTACGTATACAATACGTTCGAAGGTCCCGAACTTACCATAAATTAAACGTATCAATAGTGCAGTTCTCATCAACATCAAGGTTTACTTCCGTCATGTTTGGTAGTCGAGATCCCATGATGCGAATTTAGTCTATTCTGTTCATCATAATAATAACGAACATAATTTCACATTTGATATTTTTACACTCTCAACCACAAGAGGGCACTCTAGGCTTGGGTACCAGTACCTGCTCATCCACCACTGACGAAATGGCCACAAAAGAAAATCCTATTCTGTGGATTACAATCTGCAAGTAGTGAAATATGCAGCAGAAAATGTTAATTGAGCAGCAGAAAGAAAGTTTGAAGTGAACGAGAAACTTGTGAGGGACTGGAGAAAAGCAGAGATTAATATTACTGCAATGAAGAAGAAAAAATAGCTAATCGCGGGCTAAAAGCTAGCTGGCTACAGCTAGAGGAACAAGCTCAAACATGGTTGGATTGATCAACGTGCTGCATGGAAAGGCTTGTCAACAGTGCAGTTGCATCTTCACGTCCAGGTAATGAAATTATTATTACTAGTCCTTCTCAAAAAATTAGTATATTGTGATAAAGTTCATTATTTTATTTACTGATAAACATTAGACTTTCATATATTTTAGATTCATGACACACAACTGAAGTACTTCAAGCCTTTTATTGTTTTAATATTGATAATTTTGGCAAAAAAGTAAAGAAAAACCAAAAATCCCTATCTCAAAAAATTAGCATATTTCATCCGACCAATAAAAAAGTGCTTTTAATACAAAAAAGTCCACCTTCAAATAATTATGTTCAGTTATGCACTCAATACTTGGTCGGGAATCCTTTTGCAGAAATGACTGCTTCAATGCGGCGTGGCATGGAGGCAATCAGCCTGTGGCACTGCTGAGGTGTTATGGAGGCCCAGGATGCTTCGACAAGGCCCAGGATGCTTCCTTAAGCTCATCCACAGTGTTGGGTCTGGTGTCTCTCAACTTTCTCTTCACAATATCCCACAGATTCTCTATGGGGTTCGGGTCAGGAGAGTTGGCAGGCCAATTGAGCACAGTAATACCATGGTCAGTAAACCATTTAGCAGTGGTTTTGGCACTGTGAGCAGGTGCCAGGTCGTGCTGAAAAATGAAATCATCTCCATAAAGCTTTTCAGCAGATGGAAGCATGAAGTGCTCCAAAATCTCCTGATATCTAGCTGCATTGACCCTACCCTTGATAAAACACAGTGGACCAACACCAGCAGCTGACATGGCACCCCAGACCATCACTGACTGTGGGTACTTGACACTGGACTTGAGGCATTTTGGCATTTCCTTCTCCCCAGTCTTCCTCCAGACTCTGGCACCTTGATTTCCGAATGACATGCAAAATTTGCTTTCATCCAAAAAAAGTACCTTGGACCACTGAGCAGCAGTCCAGTGGTGCTTCTCTGTAGCCCAGGTCAACCGCTTCTGCCACTGTTTCTGGTTCAAAAGTGGCTTGACCTGGGGAATGTGGCACCTGTAGCCCAGTCCACTGCTTCCACAGGTCCCCCAAGGTCTGGAATCGGCCCTTCTCCACAATCTTCCTCAGGGTCCGGTCTCCTCTTCTGGTTGTGCAGCGTTTTCTGCCACACTTTTTCCTTCCCACAGACGTCCCACTGAGGTGGCTTGATACAGCACTCTGGGAACAGCCTATTCGCTCAGAGATTTCTTTCTGTGTCTTACCCTCTTGCTTGAGGGTGTCAATGATGGCCTTCTGGACAGCAGTCAGGTCGGCGGTCTTACCCATGATTGCGGTTTTGAGTAATGAACCAGGCTGGGAGTTTTGAAAAGCCTCAGGAATCTTTTGCAGGTGTTTAGAGTTAATTGGTTGATTCAGATGATTAGGTTAATAGCTCGTTTACCTTTTCATGATATGCTAATTTTTTGAGATAGGAATTTTGGGTTTTCATGAGCTGTATGCCAAAATCATCAGTATTAAAACAATAAAAGACCTGAAATATTTCAGTTGGTGTGCAATGAATCTAAAATATATGAAAGTTTAATTTTTATCAGGACATTACAGAAAATAATTAACTTTATCACAATATGATATTTTTTTGAGAAGGACCTGTATATAATTCTGTTTGTCATAATAATAACGAACATAATTTCACATGTTTATTATTACATTCACAACCGCAAGACGAAGGCAACAAGAGGGCAGAAAAGCGGAGATTATTACTGCAATGAAGAAAACAAGGCGTTCTTTCGAGGGGAACGTATGTTTAAACCTTGTATAAGTGACCTATACAAGTTTCTACTGTATACAATCTCTCTCTCTGCCTAATCATCTTATTTCATTTTATTGAATTTATTGGTACAAGGTGCAAATCTAAATGTACCATAAATTATCAAGCTAACTGTGACGTCAGGAACTTTCAGCCGGACCCAAAATGCAGGAGACAGAGTAGGACGAACACGGAGAAACTTTATTGTTGCAGAGGAGGCAGTTGAGCGAGGGGAAAACGTAGTCACTGCTAGTGACGAGGAGAAACACACAAACATTAGATACGGGGAACTACAGAGCGGGAACTGGTCGAGCACGAAGCATTAAAAAGATGTGTGTAAATAGTACTTAGAAGACCTTTTAACTTTTTTGTAGGTGAAATTTGTTTGGTTTTTCGGGTCACCCTGTACCTATGGGTAGACAGAGCCATGGTGTCCAGTTGAATGATCATCATGGGCTTGGTTTCAAAGCCAGTTTTGTTCTCTGGAAGCAAATGAGCTAAAATACTTTGTTTCTTAATTCTTAAAATACAGAAACTTATCCACCCAAGAATTAGTTACTTGGTGGATTAGTGATTAATGCAACGGGTTATTAATCCGAAGGTCAGCGGTTCAATCCCCAATGTTGACTTCCTCAGTGTTGGGTTGGTAACGTGTTTTTTGTAATTTCTCTTGTTTCAAGATGAATAGCTGAAGGTCATGTACAGATTATACAGCTTCAAACTCTCTCTCTCTCTCTCTCTCTCTCACACACACACACACACACACTGTTTTCCAGATGCTTCATGGGAAGCATGTAATGGTGCGTGTGGGTGGGGGTTGGGACACGCTGAAGGGCTTCCTGATGAAGAATGACCCTGATCGTGTACTGCAGTTCACCACTCTCGAGCAGAAGATTTTAGCATTTCAGAAAGGCACGTCTGTCCCAGACTCTGTCCTGAGCACCCAGACCGCCCCACCACCTACCATGGACCCTCTTGCTGCCGTCAACCTTCTACCATCTTCATCTGCCTCATCTTCTTCCTCTTCTGTTCCACCTGGAAAACCTGGCACACCAGCTTCTGGTGCAGTTACACCACGAGCCACCGCCCCATCTCCAGCCTCTATTTCTTCCCTTCCAAGGAAAGCGGCGGTTCCTAGAAAGAAACTACAAGTGCCCAGTGTCTCTTCCAAGACCACTGCACTCGCCTCCTACACTACAAAAAAGAGCCCTTCAGTCCAGGCTTCACCGCAAGTACTGACTTCACAGAAATCCAAGCCTCTTGTTTTGTCTGACCGGAAGCAAGGCCCACATGGCGCTCCCTCTCAGCCACGTAGTCCTGTTTGCCCAGAACCGAGCTGCAAACAAGCCAAGCCGGCTGCCAATCGGGTAGGAAGCGTTGCTCAGAGAAATGGCCGGCCACCTCAGACCCCTCTACGCACTCGTCTCCCCACAAGACGCCTGGCCTCCCCTGCTGTCACATGTCTGCAAACAGACAAAAGAAAGGCACGTCCCATTTCCCCCCGACCAGGCTTGGTACGATCTTCCAAAGAGACCAAGCCATTGGTGGCAAAAGTTCCCGCAGCATCCAAGCTTTCATTAACAAAACCTCAACGTGAGGCCAGAGCCTCTCCAGGAAATTCCAAATCTAGAGTTCAAATCTCCACCCCTTCTTCACAAGTCACCAAAATCTACAGCTCCTCTAAACCCAAAAACCCAGGAGGACCGTCTGTTACCGGATCTGGAGCTCCACGGACTGCACTGACACGCAGCATAAACCCCACGGACAAAACGCCCCAAAGCAACAACAGCAGCAGCAGCAACAGCAGGCAGCTCAATACGAACTCTGCTCCGGTCCGAACAGTTAAACCGACCCTTAGCTCCACCCAAAAGAAACAACCGAATCGAACTCCAGCCTCCAAAAAGGCAGAGGAACCCTACTTTGAAATGAACAGTAAGAAGAGGAGGTGATGTAACTGGAGCAGGAAGTGGGCGGATGTGTTTTGTGTTGTGGTGACGGTGTTGATTTCTTCCCCTTTGGTGTAGCACTTTAAGGTACAGGCCCAGGACACCAGCCTGATGCTCAGAATGTCTGAGGGTGACATTTTTTACATGTTTTATCATTTATAGGCTTTATTTTTATTTGTGCCATTTGTGGTGAAACAGGTCAAGAGGCAATGTCTCTGATCTATAGTAAGAGTGAATATCCTTTAAACGACCTGCATGCAGTAGCGTAACTCTTCCTTTCACTAATTAATTAATTAGTTTAATACATTTTGTTCCGACCCCGGTGCAGCTATCTGGGTTCTCAAAGGCCGGCTGTGTCTCTCTGTGCTGGAGGTTCATGTAAAAGAACCATTGCTGACTCTCGTCAATAGGAGCCACAAAGCCGTCTGCGTGTTTCTGCCCTGCGATGGCCTGGTGAGCTGTCCGGAGTCGGCAGGGATCAGCGGTTCAGAAGATGAACGATGAACATTTCGTTATGATAACTCGGTTCATCTCCACACATGACGCAGTAAACGATAGTCACTAACGCGTTGATTGAGCTGGATTTGACTCGTTTAGTGTCCCGGATGAAATTCCCACAGTTGTAGATTTGTACAGTTTTTTTTTTTTTTTTTTTTTTGGGGGGGGGGGGGGGTTATTATGGTATTTATTAACATGTATTAAGAGCAATAACCTGAGGGAGTATTCTCTTATTAGTTTTACTATTATTCCGTGCTCCTCTTAACACGACGTGATGCAAGTCAAATTCTGGAGAACTTGAACCCGAATCTGTAAGACATCGTGAGGCATTAAAATAAATAGAACTACCTCTAGAAGTGTGTACAGTTCAACCAGTAGACCTGTAACCTACTGCTGATTAATTAAAGGTCATACTGATCATTATTACTGACATGATTACTGTTTTTAATTTATTTTTTTAACAGCAAAAGCCAAATGTGACTGTTTATTTTTAAACTTGCTTCACTTTATACATGGTGTATTGTCAAGGTGTGACGTTTAATGCTTCGGATTGAACTATTATGTATATATATATATATATATATACACACACACACACACACACGTATATATTTTTACAGCACTTTACATGAATTATTTTAAATGTCGATTTACTTAATGTCATGTGATTGTTGTGTCTAATAAAGGTCTCCTTGGGTAACTGTTTGTTTTAATGAGCCTTTTTGATCATGTCTGAAAGGGATACGAGTGGTTCCAGGTTGGAGTCTGTAATGTGAATCACGTGTGCAGAATTCCACCCAGTTGGTGGTGTTTCCTGGAGCTGAAAGTCTGTGAATAACACAGAGATAGAGGAGCTGCTTGCGTGCACTTTAATCACCCTCTCACTTACTGCACTGTTTACTCCTACGAGAGTTGTGGGGAGACTCGAGCCTACTTCTGCAGGCGAGGTACACCATGAACAGCTTGCTAAATCATCACCGGGCAATGCACACAACCATTCAACTCGTATTCACATCTAGAGGCCAATTCAGCCAGTACCAGCCAATTAGCCTAATTTGAATATTTTTGGATTGTGGGAGGGAACCAGAATGTCTGAAGGAGACCCACACAAGCACAGGTAGCAGGTGCAAACTCAACATACTGAAAGTTATTTGATTCTTCAAATCTATAAACACAACACACAGAGAGAGGGAGAGAGAGAGGAACATGTATTGAGATCCGTTAGGGTAAGAAGCATTCTTGTGATTTATATTGTATTATACCCCTGACCACAGTGGTGGTGCGGAAGACATAATGTTATTCAGTATAATGGTGTGCGCGCGTGCGTCTGGACTAAGTGGAGCTTGTTTATGCTCCTATTAGAACATCCAGACGGTAACATTACAATCTAACCTCGAGGTAAAAAGCATGAACAAGTTTCTCTGCATCATACTTCTTATTTTATCAACCTTCCGGAGATTAAAAAAAAGGCCACCCGAGTAATATCTACATGAGCTTCAAATGAAAGACCAGCGTCAATAATCTGAGTACAAGTATTACTGTCTCACAGATTTCTCAACTTTATTAAGTTGATGTCTCTGATGTCGCTTTGCTGAAATATATAACTAACTGTGTCATCAGCAAAACAATGAAAGTGAATACCATGATCACAAATGATAAATCTTTATTGTCAACTGTTGCATGAACAATGGAAATCAGTTTAGCGGCAATTCTAAAAAGAAAGCGCAGTCGTCGCTCATTCATCTTGTTGCTAGCTGACTGTGAGTTGTGAGAAACAAGCTTGGAAAGGCTGGTTTGTAGGGGTTAGCATTTAGCTGCGCTCTTATTCCCGTGCTCTTCCTCCTCTTCTGTTTTCTGTGCTGCCACCGCCTGCACCATTTCAGCAGGTGGATGGAGAGAAAGAGGTTCGCGGGCTTGTGGATCTCTGGCGGTATAAAATCCCAGTTGCTGTTGTTTGCAAATGTTGAGCAGTAATTATCACGAACCATGAGCAGCTTGGCCCTGCTATACTGCACATGTGCCAGGGATTAAGCCTGGAAAAGAAACGAGTACTGTATACACAATAAAGAACATAAAAGACATAGCTGCGAAAATGTGAAGAGCGTTGGGCTGTTGTGTATGCCTGCGCCACCATCTTGTTTTACTTTTTTTAAATTACCAAAATTGGGCATGTATAGAGAGAAGAGGAAAAACAGCCGGTCTATGACGGAACCTTGTGAAGTACCAAACTTAACATTGGAACATATAAAGAAATCACAATTTACATCTACAAACTGACAATGGCCAGTTAAATAAGATTTAAACCAGGAGAGGGTGGTTCCCTGAACTTCAACAACAATTGCTAATATGTCAAGGAGAATCGTGTGCTCAATCGTGCCAAAGGCTGCACCTAGATCAAGTAACACTAGCAAGGAGACACAGCCATGGTCGGAGGCCACCAGTAGGTCATTTTCGAAGTTATTAAATGTCTATAGTATATATTACATGGGACCAGTGCAATCCGATTGGTTCACTATCTTGGGATACTGGACATTATCTGAATGGCAGACTTGGGATACTGCTTAAATTTAAATAGTGGACAAAGGCTGATGGTTTTCAACCGATTCTGGAGCAAACGTATTTTTTTAAAAAATATGAAGAAAGCTAAGCAGTTTGGCCGGCACAGTTTTAAAGATAAACTAGAACGCCAATGACGTATTGCTCGTCTGGCACCTTTGCATTAAATTACGCAATTACCTCACTCACTCGGATGCAACTGAAGATGGTTTAGAAATGTAGTCTATGGGAGATGGAAGACTTTCAGAATCAGTATTTTGTGGGGAACGGTGTCACGGATCCAAAAATGTCAACTGTCCATCCTGCAGATAGAGGGACTGTCTCAAAAGGAACGTAACGTTATGCACTGTTGAAGTCCCTAATTGGAAAAAACTGACCTGTAATATAACTTTGTGCAAACACGTTGTAATTAACTCCTCAAGTAAACTGGACACGGTACTACTGCTAAAACATAAGAGACAAAGAAAAGTCAGCAAAATAGTCCTGCAATTACAGCAGGCCTGCATGCTGCATGTGCTTTGTGACTTATGAGTAAGAACCTGTTGCCACAGAATAGGCCTGCTAGCTCACAGAACGAACTGCTTGACACGTCATGCATACAGAGTGAGTGACTGCCGATGATGAACGTAGGTATTTGGCTGAACATCGAGCCCGACAGAATTTTATACTCATTTGTGTTGTCGGGTGGCACAATGGTGTAGTTTTTAGCATGTACTTCTCACAGCAAGAAGGTTCTGGGTTAGAATCCTGGGCTTGGGACATACTGCGTGAAGTTTGCATATTCTCCTCATGATTACCACCTGAATGAGTGGCTGTCTCTGAGCTATGATGAGGCCTAAAACTTGACTGATACATTTCGTTAATGTTATTCCTACAAAGATATGAACGTAACTGCTGCACTACAGATTTTTCTGAGATCTTCGAGATAAAACGGAGGGTTGCTATCAGACTGTGGTTGGACAGCTGATATAGGTCAAGATCAGGAACTTTAATCAGAGGTTTGATAACTGCTAGTTTAAAGGATTTTGGTACATAACCAGTGCTGAAGGAAGAATTTATTACATTCAATAAAGGGCTGATCACTTCTGATAATATTTGTGAAAGATACATGGAGGAACTGGATCAAGCACACAGGTGGATGATTGATGAGGAAATTAATGAGATTAGTTTTGTTCTCTGAATTGTGACAGGAAGGGCATCCGACATAAAAACCTCTGCCAAATCAAGCGTGCGAATCAGATGATTCGCTGTGGCGACTCCCGAGTAAAAGGGAAAAAGCCGAAAGGAAGACGGACAGTTTTGTTCTCTGAATGGGACTAAAACACTCAAGTTGCAGATCTATTGGCGTTTTTTAATTATTTACTATTTTAGTTATAAACAAACATTTTAAAAATTTAGGAAATCAATTATTTGCCTGATATTTTCAATCTTAATATTTAAAAAGTGCAGAAAGTGGTCACTGCAATAAATTGATGGTCGACACATTTTATTTATGGTCAGCCGACTCTGGGTGACGGCGCAGTACACCAAGGACAGCTCACCAGACCATTGCAGGGCCAACACTCACGAAACCATTCATACTCACACCTAGGGGAGATTCGGAACAGCCTATTGACCTACTGTGCATGTTTTTGGCCTGTGGGAAGAAATCGAGGTACCCGGATGAAACCCACACAAGAACAGGAAGAACATGAAACTCCACACAGAAACACCCAGGCTGGGAATTGAACTCAGAACGTTCCTGCTGTGAGGCAGACGTGCAAACCACTATGCCACCGGTCTTATTCTAAACAATATTAAATAAATATTTTGTATTATTATTATTAATATTATTATTATTATTATTATATTTTTTATTAGATTTGAGAAATGTTCTACTCCAGCAGCACTAAGAGCTTTTCTGTAATTAACGAGACTCTCATTCCTTTCTAATTATAAAACCAGTAAATTTAGTTTGACGTCATTTTCATTGTAGTGTGCGGGTGTTTCGGTTTTAGTCTGTGTTTCATTATACCAGGGGGCTAATTCTTTCTCTCTGATTGGTTTTCTTTTTAATGGAACTACATTATCTAGCGTATGACGTAAATTTGACTCGAGGCACTCGGTGGCTCAATCGAGTTCTAGGGGGTCTCAACGTGATCCAATTACAGCTGATAATGATTCAATTTCAGGGTGTAAGTTGTTCAAGTTTCTAATGGTTGGAGGTCATGACACTTTGTGCAGCGCAGCCTTTGCACTGTCAGCAAAAAACACCACCACACTTCATTAGCACTGTCACTGTACCACCACCACCACCAACTTTCCACCTCAACCATGCTACTACCACCACCATGCTTCTAATACCACAGCACAGCAATGCTACCACCACCATGCTAACAATACCACATGACCATCTTCTTTTCCTTTCGGCTGTTCCCTTCTGGGGGCATCACAGCAAATCATCTGCCTCCATTTTCATGGAAGTCATATGTGTACCATAAACAGCTACTGCTGCTAACTCAGCTGACTTCTTCAGCCGGGGACCACCCGTCAACGAGTGTTTCGACCCTTTAAACCCGGGACACTCTCAGGGTGGCGGGTCCGCAGTGATGACGTCTCACCACCACGTGTCAGCTGATAGCTTCCAGCTTTTCTCCTCTCTCTTCAGCCATAGTCAGCTCGATGAGCTTTCAGCTGCTTGGCATACTGCTTTTAATAGTTCTCTTCCTGTCGCTGCCCTTGACACCTAGGCTTCCTAATGTTCTCCATAAGGACTGTGCAGCAAATCCTCTAGCTCCTACTTCTACAGGAAAAAGCCAACACTTCCAACCTCATTGCTGGCACTGTTCAACCAACTCCGCGTACTTGGCTTTCTTGCGCTCGAACGCTTCCTCACATCTTATTTCCCAGGGTACTGTGAGTTCGACGATTACAATCCTCTTGTTCTTTGTGCACCAAATGACGATATCAGGCCTCAGAGTAGTCTGGACTACCTCTGGAAAGACCAGCCTCTGGCCCAGGTCAACTATCATTTCCCACTGCTCTGACTCGTCAAACACTGATGATGTTGGTTGAACCACTATAGTTTCCCTAGCCTCCCCCTCTTTGACAAAGTTGATACATTTTCTTGCTTTCTTGGGGCTCCTCTTCTTTCTCCTTTCTCTGTCTAACGTGTCAGCCAGTTCCCGTAGAACTTTGTCATGTCTCCATCTATAGCAGCCTTGATTCAATGCTACCTTTGCAAGATACCAGCACATGCTCAAATGTTCCTACTTTGCCAGAGTGTGCACTTTGGGTCTTCTCTTAAGCCCCACCTATGCAAGTTCGCCAGAGATGGCAGGAGGTCATACACTGATCTCAGTAGGAAACTCAATCTGATGTATTGCCAAATCTCCGCCCGTGTAAGCTTCCTTTCAGTAGTTGTCCATCATGTCCAAGCACCCTGCAGTACCAATTCAGCTGCTCTTGTTTTGCGTGACTCCTCTTCATTCAACCTTACTTCATCTTGGACCATTTTCCTCTTCTCACTGCCTGATGCAGCGGACCATCGTGGGGTGCTAGTAGTTCCAAGGCCCTGCCATCCAACTGCTGTTGTGCCAATTATGTCTGTTAGTTTAAGCCTACTCTCTGCCTAGTTTACTGCTTGGCTGGCTGACCACTTTCTTCCTGTGTGGGTTTCTATGGCTGCCCTCCTAATCATCTCATCTTTGGAGTTCTTCAGAGTCATCACCAGTCTTGCTTTTGATACCTTAAATTCTTCCACCACTGATGAGACTGGAAGTTGCAGTTGATTTGTTCTTCCATACAGACCTATGCTTGTAAAACTTGGTGGTACACCCAGCCATCTTCGCAGATGTCTGTTAATGGTCCTTTCCCATCCTTCCACTGTCGAACTGGCTATTTCGTAGAGCATGAGCAGCCACAATAGTCTTGGTAATAGTCCATGCTGATACAGCCAAACCTTAAACTTGCCTGGCAACCCTGTCTGTTCTATTAGCTTTAGGTTCTCGAGGAGCTGACTTTTGACCTGAGCCGTATTGTTCTTGTCTTTCAGGCTTGCATCGTACCACTTCCCCAGACACTTGACTGGGTTGTCCACAATGGATGGGATGATTTCATCTTGTACTTGAAGAGTGAACCTCTGGCTTACCCGTCCCCTCCTGATAACGAGGCTCCTCGATTTCTTGGCCTTGAAATTCATCCTTGCCCAAGAAACAACTTCTTCTAGTGCTGCCAATATCCACCTGGCTTGTGCAGGGGTTGTTGTTGTCAAAGTCATGTCATCCATGAAACCCTTCCAGGTGGTAAGTACACTCCCGAAGCTGTCCTTGGGTCTCGTGTTTCTTGTCTCCCTGCTTCTAGGATAAAATTCATTCCCATAATGAATAGTACCACAGAAATGGTGCAACCGGTAACTATTCCTTTCTCCAACCTCTGCCACTGGGTCATGTTGTCGCCAACAGAAAACCGCAAATGCACCCCATCCAAATAATTAGTAATAATTCCCTTGATGTGATCGGGAATATGGTAGCGATGTAGTGCCTCCTCAATCAGCTTATGGGGGATAGAGCCATATGCATTGGCCAAGTCCAACCACACCACTGTTATATCTTGATTATTCACCCTTGCTTCTCTGATGAGCTGGATGATGCAACTTGTATGTTCTATGCATCCTGAGAAACCTGGAACTCCACCTTTTTGTACTGAAGTGTCAATATACTTGTTTGCTGTTAGGTAGGAGCTTATCCGCTTGGCAAGGACAACAAAGAAGATTTTTCCTTCCACGTTCAGTAGGGATATTGTCCTAAACTGATCAACTGTCTTAGAGTTCTTTTCTTTCGGGATGAATATTCCTTCTGATTGTTTCCAGCAGTCTGGTACTTTGCCTTTCCTCCACACAAGCCTCAGCAGGGCCCAGAGTTTTCTCACTAGCCCAGGGCACATCTTATATACTCTGTATGGGACTCCATTTGGTCTTGGAGCTGAACCTGATCTTGTCTTGTTCACCACCTCTTGTACTTCCTTTAAGGTTGGTTCAGAGCTGGCGAGAGGAATTGTAGGCACCAGAACTGGTTCAATCTTTGGACAGCTACCCAGGGGTTGGTTCCTTGTTGGATCAGAGTGGGTTTCCCTGAGGATTCTCATGTTTGATTTGGCATAGTTTTTTTTTTTTTTTTAACGTCGGATGCCCTTCCTGACACAACCCTAAACAAGGACACAAAAACACTGACGGCTATGCAGCCACTCTTGACGAAAGTTAGCAATGGTTCATTTACATGCCTCTCACCATAGATAGTGAGAGACATGGCCGACCTTTGATAATCCATTTAGTTGCACTAGGGGGGCAGTGACAACCTTGTGGAGAGTGGGACTTGAACCCCAACCCTGGGATCAGCGATGCAGCACCTTTTACCACCAGGCCACCACTGCCCTCACCATATTATTTTCACCATACTACTGTCACCATTCTACCAACACACTACCACTACAATGTTACTTTCACCAATCCAGCATCGCAGTACCGCCAAAATCCTCCACCCTATCATCACCAAGCTACCAACACACTGCTTTATAGGTATTACAGGATTCTATGGTTAAATTGAGTCAGGTTTGTGTCAGGTCAGTGTGCTCAAAACTAAGTGGATGACAAACAAGACAAAAGTTAGAATAAAATATTAATGTTAATACACATGAGTATAATTTGTTCCTCCCATTTTGTCCATAATTTAGTCGCATCCAATTCCCACATATCGTGTATTGCCTTCGCTATCACACGATCACCACTGACCAGGAAGGGAGGAAAGTATGCACACACCTCATCTGTGACATGCGATGCTAGCCTCATGCCTCTTTGCAAACATTGGTGCATGCTAGTTTTGGTGGTGGTCTAACACACTATCCGCCCCCTTGTGTGAATGAGCTCACAGATGCCAATGATTGGCTGGCAATTGGTTTGAGTGAGGGAATATCGTATAATCGAGAAACTACAGAGTGGCAGAATAATATAGTGGTCAGTGTGTAAATCTTACAAGCCGGTATCTTATTGCACAGATTTGGCAGATACCCTCATCCAGGTTCTTCATTATCTAATGCAACTGACAGATAGGGGTTGTGTATGTGGATGAATATCACTGTCAGGAACTTGATGGGGGTGGAAACATAAATGACTACTAATTTCTCACATTTGCCTCCCTGTGACCCTTGAAGGATTAATGCAAATGAATGAGACTGACCGTTATTCAGTGTATAGATACAGTAATTTTTGAATGATTAAAATTATATTACATGTTTTTGAACTTGTACTGCCATCTAGTGGCCAAGTCCATCAATCAAATAGGTGATAATTAAAAAAAAAAAAAAAAAAACGAAGAAAAATATGTGCTTGAAAGTTGGACGTTTTTCTCCAGAGAATAATTCCAAGGTCACGGTGTGTCACAAATATATATATATAAAAATGAGATATTTCTGAGTGGAGCCTTCCATAAGAGAGTGCTCAATACTTTTTCGGAGAGCAAATATAATTAAAAATAAAAGGACAGGACAAAGACTTTCCATTGAAACTTCATTTTCACTACAGATCTGTTTCGAGGGGTGGTAAAACCATCATATATATATATATATATATATATATATATATATATATATACACTAGTCCTTCTCAAAAAATTAGTATATTGTGATACAGTTCATTATTTTCTGTAATGTACTGATAAAAATTAAATTTTCATATATTTTAGATTCATTGCACACCAACTGAAATATTTCAGGTCTTTTATTGTTTTAATACTGATGATTTTGGCATACAGCTCATGAAAACCCAAAATTCCTATCTCAAAAAATTAGCGTATTATGTTCAGGTAGTCTAAACGAGCTATTAACCTAATCATCTGAATCAACCAATTAACTCTAAACACCTGCAAAAGATTCCTGAGGCTTTTAAAAACTCCCAGCCTGGTTCATTACTCAAAACCACAATCATGGGTAAGACTGCCGACCTGACTGCTGTCCAGAAGGCCATCATTGACACCCTCAAGCAAGAGGGTAAGATACAGAAAGAAATCTCTGAGTGAATAGGCTGTTCCCAGAGTGCTCTATCAAGGCACCTCAGTGGGACGTCTGTGGGAAGGAAAAAGTGAAAGAAGGGCCGATTCCAGACCTTGGGGGACCTGTGGAAGCAGTGGACTGAGTCTGGAGTATGGCCTCTATAACATCTCAGCAGTGCCACAGGCTGATTGCCTCCATGCCACCCCACATTGAAGCAGTCATTTGTGCAAAAGGATTCCCGACCAAGTATTGAATGCATAACTGAATATAATTATTTGAAGGTTGACTTTTTTTGTATTAAAAACACTTTTTTTATTGATTGGATGAAATATGCTAATTTTTTGAGATAGGAATTTTGGGTTTTCATGAGCTGTATGCCAAAATCATCAGTATTAAAACAATAAACGACTTGAAATATTTCAGTTGGTGTGCAATGAATCTAAAATATATGAAAGTTTAATTTTTATCAGTACATTACAGAAAATAATGAACTTCATCACAATATGCTAATTTTTTTTGAGAAGGACTAGTGTGTGTGTGTGTGTATATATCCCCCAGTGCAGCTAACTGGGTTATCAAAGGCGGGCCATGTCTCTCACTGTCCATGGTGAGAGGCATGTAAAAGAACCATTGCTGACTTTTGTAAAGAGTAGGCTGCAAAACCATCAGCGTGTTTCTGTCCCTTGCAAAAGGGTTGTGACAGGAAGGGCATCCGACGTGAAAACCCATGCGAAATCAAATGTGTGAATCAGATGATTCGCTGTGGCGACTCCCGAGAAAGGGAAAAAGCCGAAAGGAAAAGAAGCGATATACACACACACACCAGTATTTTTTTTTTTCTTTTCCACAATTAAATCTAGTGGTGTAGTGGTTAGGATGTCCGCCTCACCGCAAGAAGGTCTTCGGTTGAAGTCCTGAGCTTAGCGGTGAGGATGGTTCGACGTGTGGTTTGAATGTTCTCCACATTGGTTGTTTGTGCATGTTGTCCCTGTGATGGGCTGGCTAACTGATCAGGGTACGACCCACCTTCCCCCAGTGTCGGCTGAGATCCTCATAGGAATAAGCGGATTTAGAAATTTTTGAGTGAATCCCTGATGCAGCCAAAATGCTGAATGGACCACATAAAGTCTAGAATACATTTCACAATCATTTATTAATGCTCTTCATTCTTTTCCTTCTTTTCCTTTCGGCTGGTCCCTTTAGGGGTTGCCACAGCAAATCATGTCTCCATCTCACCCTATCCTCTGCATCTTCTTCTCTTACACCAACTACCTTCATGTCCTTCTTCACCACATCCATAAATCTTCTCTTTGGTCCTCCTCTACGCCTTCTGCCTGGTAGTTCCAACCTCAGCATCCTACTACCAACATACTCATTATTCCCTCCTCTGTACATGCCCAAACCATCTCAATCGAGCCTCTGACTTTGTCTCCAAAATCTCTTACATGTGCTGTCCCTCTGATGTACTCATTCCTGATCCTATCCATCCCTGTTACCCCCAAAGGGAACTCCAACATTTTCATCTCTGCTACCTCCAGCTCTGCCTCCTGTCTTTTCCTCAGCGCCACTGTTTCTAAACCATACAACATCGCTGGCCTCAACATCGTCTTGTACACTTTTCCCTTCATTCTTGATCAATCGATACCCTCCTATCAGACATCACACCAGACACTTGTCTCCAACCATTCCAACCTGCCTGCACATGCTTCTTCACCTCTTTTCCATGCTCTCCATTGCTCTGGATTGTTGAGCCCAAGTACTTGAAATCCTCCACCTTCTTTATCTCTGCTCCGTTTCACCTCACTGTTCCACTTTGGTCCTTCTCATTCACACACATATATTCTGTCTTACTGAGGCTAACCTTCATTCCTCTCCTTTCCAGGGCATACCTCCACCTCTCGAGATTTTCCTGAACTTATTCTCTGCTCTTACTACAGATCAAAATGTCATCTGCAAACATCATAGGCCATGGAGATTCTTGTCTAACCTCGTATATCAGCCTGTCCATCACCATAGCAAACAAGAAGGGGCTCAGAGATGACCCTTGATGCAGTCCCACCTCAACTTTGAACTCTTCTGTCACATCGACAGCACACCTCACCACTCTGACATCTCTCATACATGTCCTGCACCACTCTAACATACTTCTCTGCCACTCCAAACTTCCTTATGCAATACCACAGTTCCCCTCTCAGCACCCTGTCATATGCTTTCTCCAGATCCACAAAGACACAATGCAGCTCCTTCTGACCTTCTCTGTACTTCTCTATTATGATCCTCAAAGCAAAAACAGCATCTGTGGTGCACTTTCTTGGCATGAAACCAAACTGTTGTTCACAAATGCTGACCTCTGCCCTTAGTCTAGCTTCCACTATTCTTTCCCATAACTTCATCGTATGGCTCATCAACTTTATCCCTCTGTAGTTGCCACAACTCTGCATGTCTCCCTTGTTCTTAAAAATGGGCACTAGCACACTTCTCCATTCCTCTAGCATCCTTTCATTCTCTAAGACCTTGTTGAATGTTCTCGTCAGAAAATCTACTGCTACTTCTCCTAGACACTTCCATACATCCACAGGTATGTCATCAGGACCAACTGCCTTTCCACTTTACATCCCCTTCAATGCCCTCCTCACTTCACCCTTGCTAATCTTTGCTACTTCCTGGTCCTCAATGGTTTACTCTTTTTTCTCTCTCATTTTTCGTCATTCATCAGCTCTTCAAAGTACTCTTTCCATCTTCCCAGCACATTTCTGTCATCAGTCAATATATTTCCCACTCTGTCCTTAAGCACTCTAACTTGCTTCACGTCCTTCCCATCGCTATTTCTCTGCTGTGCCAACCTACATAAATCATTTTCTCCCTCCTTACCGTCCAACCTAGCATGCAAGTCATTATACGCCCTCTGTTTGGCGTTTGACACCACTACCTTTGCCTTATGCTGTGTCTCCCTGTACTCCTGTTTACTCACTTTGGTCCTCTCAATGTCCCACTTCTTCTTAGCTGGCTTCTTCCTTTGTACACACTCCTGCACTTCCTCATCCCACCACCAAGTCTCCTTATCTACTTTCCTTCCAGAAGACACACTAAGTACTTTTCTAGCTGTCTCACTGATCACATTAGCTGTATTTGTCCAGTCATCTGGAAGCACTTCCTGACCACCCAAAGCCTGTTTCAACTCCTCCTTGAAGACAACATGACACTCTTCCTTTTCAGCTTCCACCACTTCTGCTGCCTTTGCCTTCTTCACCTTCCTCACATCAACGTCATCCTGCACACCACCATCCTATGCTGTTTGGCAACACTCACCTACTACTACTTTGCAGTCGCTTACTTTCTTCAAATTACATCGCCTACACAAGATGTAGTATACCAGTGTGCAAATACCTCCACTTTTATAAGTCACCCTATGCTCCTGTCTCTTCTGGAAGAAAGTATTCACCACAGCCATGTCCATCCTTTTTGCAAAATCTATCAACCTCTGTCCTTCTGTCTTCCTGTCCTGGTTACCAAACCTGCCCATCACTTTCTCGTCCTCTCTGTTGTGAAACCCACACAAGCACAGGGAGAACATGCAAACTCCACACAGGAACACACGAACTGGGAATCGAACCCAGGACCTTCTTGCTGAGATTCAGCCATGTTAACCACTACACCACTGTGCCACCCATACATTTGTTCATTCATTTTCTGAAATGCTTAAACCTAATTAGGGTCGCAGAGGGGCTGACATATCATGAAAAGGTACTCTAAATGAGCTTATTAACCTAATCAACAAAATAACTCTAAACACCTGCTAAAGATTCCTGAGGCTTTTAAAAACTCTCAGCCTGGTTCATTACTCAAAACTGCAATCATGGGTAAGACTGCCGACCTGACTGCTGTCCAGAAGGCCATCATTGACACCCTCAAGCAAGAGGGTAAGACACAGAAAGAAATCTCTGAGCGAATAGGCTGTTCCCAGAGTGCTGCATCAAGGCACCTCAGTGGGACGTCTGTGGGAAGGACAAAGTGTGACAGAAAACGCTGCACAAATAGAAGAGGTGACCGAACCCTGAGGAAGATTGTGGAGAAGGGTCGATTCCAGACCTTGGGGGACCTGTGGAAGCAGTGGACTGGGCTACAGGTGCCGCATTCCCCAGGTAAAGCCACTTTTGAACCAGAAACAGCGGCAGAAGCGCCTGACCTGGGCTCCAGAGAAGCAACACTGGACTTTTGCTCAGCGGTCCAAAGTACTTTTTTCGGATGAAAGCAACTTTTGCATGTCATTCAGAAATCAAGGTGCCAGAGTCTGGAGGAAGACTGGGGAGAAGGAAATGTCAAAATGCCTGAAGTCCAGTGTCAAGTACCCACAGTCAGTGATGGTCTGGGGTGCCATGTCCACTGCTGGTGTCGGTCCACTGTGTTTTATCAAGGGCAGGGTCAATACAGCTAGCTATCAGGAGATTTTGGAGCACTTCATGCTTCCATCTGCTGAAAAGTGGGATATTGTGAAGAGAAAATTGAGAGACACCAGACCCAACACTGTGGATGAGCTTAAGGCCGCTATCGAAGCATCCTGGGCCTCCGTAACACCTCAGCAGTGCCACAGGCTGATTGCCTCCATGCCATGCTGCATTGAAGCAGTCATTTCTGCAAAAGGATTCCCGACCAAGTATTGAGTGCATAACTGAACATAATTATTTGAAGGTGGACTTTTTTTGTCTTAAAAAGCGCTTTTTTTTGGTCGGATGAAATATGCTAATTTTTTTTTAGATAGATATTTTGGGTTTTCATGAGCTATATGCCAAAATCATCAGTATTAAAACAATAAAAGATTTGAAATATTTCAGTTGGTGTGCAATGAATCTAAAAATATATGAAAGTTTAATTTTTATCAGTACATTACAGAAAATAATGTACTTTATCACAATATGCTGATTTTTTGAGGACTCGTATTTCAAATTTTGACCTAAAATGCAAGTTACAACTTATTCAAGTGTCCTCACTGTGTACTTAGGACAGGACCCCACATTCATCCTGTGGTGGCCCAGTCCTATCCAGTGTTGGTAGCTGAGCAGAATTGGCCTGGTTAGTACTTTGATGGAAGACCACCTTGTAATCATCAGGTGCTGTAGGAAGGGGTGTCAAACTCATGCCATAAAGGGCCATGTGGCTGCAGGTTTTTGTTTCAACCAAGCAGGAGCACACCTTACTCACAAACGATTTGAGTCTGCTGGCAGTTGATTGGTCAATCTGTGTACTCTGTACAGAGATTGACCAATCAACTGCCCGAAGACTCAGATCATGTGTTTAAATGAGCGAGTAAGGTGTGCTCCTGCTTGGTTGAAACAAAAACCTACAGCCCTCTGTGGCTTGAGTTTGACACCCTTGCTGTAGACAATTATAAAAGTGCTGGCAACCCACCCAGCAAATCTGCCAAGAAAACTACAACAGAGACCCAAAATCACTTGAAGCCAACCTCACATGGGTTCCAAAGCATGCTTATCACTCACTCTCATTTTCTAAACCATTTAATCCGACTTTGGTTGTGGATAGGCTGAAGCCTATCTCAGGCAACACAAGAATAGGATACACCTTGAACAGTTTGTCAAGGCATCGCAGGCCAACACACAATCATTCACACTCATACCTGAGGATAATCTGGAACAGTCGATTAGCCTAATGTGCATGTATTTGGACTGTGGGAGGAAACTTGAGTACACTGAGAAAACCCAAGCATGGAGAAACCAGGACCTTCTTTCTTGCTGTGAGATTGTGCCAACGACTACATTCCTGGATACACCTATCAAAAGAACACATATAGCCTGTGTCTGAAATCACTCACTGCGGTGCAAGGTCATGAGTTTGACCCATGAGGACATTTTCTCATCAATCAATTGGGGCAACCAGTTCAAATGAGGCCAAAAATTCATGGGTGAAATTTGCTGTTTGGCATATTCAGGACTACAGAAGCTCACACTGCATCGGGAACTTCATTTTCTTGGTAGATATGAGCTTCGGGGATCCGTTTAACCTCCCGAAGACGTGAACCTGTTTGAGGAGTGAGCACTTTGGGATGGACAGCAGTCGATGTTTCTGCTTTGCAGTCACTAGCAATGATGTGGTTTAATAAAAACTGAATCTGATTTACAGTAGTTTTATTCTAACAGGAAGTAAAAATTGTAAACTTTGTGCAGAGTGGATGGTTAAATTTCTGTGAGGAATCTGGTCAGAACCATGTCTCCTGTACGACGGTGCCTTTATTTCAGTTCTGGCTCCTTTCACAAGGTTCGATTAAACCACCACATGTGTCTGGATTCTATGCTTTAGTTTACAGACTGATTTAGAAAGGAACTCATCCATTTTCTGAACCACTTATTCCTAGTTAGGGTCGCAAGGCTGCTGGGGCCCATCTCAGCTGACTCTGGGCGAGGGTGGAGTACAAGTCCTACAGCTGCCAGGCCATGCAGCTCCTCTTTACGAATAATTGAGACATGGCAGGCTTAGAACTTTTAACTTGCGCACGTCGGGAGACCTAATTACGCAACAGGCGACTATTTGATCACAGTAATATGACATCACAATAAACTTATTATCTCTGTCACAGTGTCCCCTGGACGAGATCAGCTTTTCAACAGCAAGGAAAAGGAACCTCGGACGGGGACTCGATCAAACATCGTCATCGTGCTGAACACCACCACCAAGACACAGCTGCGTGGGGTGTGGTTAAAGTACGTATTTACATTTATTTCCCACTAGATATTTTATTACGGCCATTATCCAGCATCAGGGATGATTTCAGACAGAAATCTGAAGACTCGTTTTTTTTTTTTAATATCATGAACATGAATGCAACACTTTTACATCACATGTATATACAGTATTTGAGCAATTCTCTGCACCCCCAGTGCTCCAGTAGCCTGCAAACACCCACAATGCCGTGCGACAAGTAGTTTGCCATATGATCATCAACTGAGCAATCAAACATCATGCACTGCGTTTGGGCTGCTGGGGAAAAAAATTCCTGACAGTGTTGTGAATGTAAATAGTTTTTTGTTTGTTTATTAAATTTAATTAAACAGAATAAAGCTACTAACAATGTCACTGACTAGAATCCAGAAACCTTTTAACATGGCACTCACTGTATAGTCTTGTGCATTTAGTCTTATTTTTACTGTACAGTAATAAGTTCTGCTCTTAGCATGCTCGGGGCGGGTGGAAGCGAAAAGGGGGCGTGGCACGGAGAGGCAACATGTACGCCCACAAGTACGTGATGCGGACCCGCACAACAGATTCTCTTAATGTCTGCTTTATTTGGTCATTTTTTAATGGTATTTTCATCCTCTCTACACGTTTCCGCCTGTTATTTGCATTAGTGTTAAAATTATAAATGCATCAACACCTTTAAACCTGCTAGCATAGCTGTCTAATGTTTGCACAAGTTTACGGACTCTTTAAATAACACTTATTGTTGTTTTCAAAATATTTATTTATTTGGATATATCCAAAAATCAGAGCAGACACTTGCAATAAGACTTATCTGTATTAACAGTGGAATGTTACCGTCTGGGATAATGTGTTAGAAACAAGAACTTAAAGCAAAAACAGTTCAATTCAATAACACCACAAATTAATCAAATTGTTACACATAAATAAGATTTTTTTTTAAACCCACAAAACAAACAAGCATTTAATGATGAACCAACCCAGAGGTCCAGGAATACACTGGTGTTTAACTGAAGCTAGCAGTTAGCCTGTTAGCTTCCGACACCACAGCGGTCCAACTGAGGTGAAATAACGCAACAAGACGCCCCACGGCCGGTGTTTACATCCCAAATCTCCAGTTTCTTCGCGCAACGGCTGCCTCCTCACACACGGGAGTAATTCACCTTTAAAAGCAACTACTTTTTTCGATATAATTCCTGATTTTCGACGTCACTGATGTCTGTATTTGAATCCACGGTCGCGTGAGCTGCTCTGTACTTAAGCTAATGAAGTAGCGCGCGCCAAGAGCGAGTCCATGGCGTGTCGCGGCCGCCGGTGCGGTTCATCAGCACCCGGACACAGCGTTCCGTTGGTCTCGCGCTCGACGCGTGACGCCTCGTGATAATTCCGCCGTAGAAAGTTGTTTCCAGGTGTGTACCGAGTAACGTCAGTGACAAAATGGGGTCTTTTGATGTTGCTCTCCGCCATTTTGTGACAGCTCTCACAGGGGTGCAGCCGTGTAATGGTTGAAACAGGACTAACTCCGGCTAATGGCTAACAACATGGCATATCCATCCGCCTGGAGCCCAGGGAACAGCAACAAATTCTCACTGAATCACTGCGCACTCCTGTCTCATCCTCTGCTTCTCCCACCTCACCTGGCAAGAGTATTCATTCATTCATTCATTTTCTGATCCGATTCATCCTAATTAGGGTCGCAGGGAGGCTGGCGCAGACTCTGGGCGAGGGCAGGGTACACCCTGGACAGCTTGCCAGCCCATTGCAGGGTGAACACTCTCACAACCTTGGGGTGCTTTGTAACAGCCAATTAACCTCCTGCTCATGTTTTTGGACGGTGGGAGAAAACTGGAGGACCCCGAGGAAACCCATGCAAGCATGGGGAGAACATGCAAACCCCACTCAGAAACACCCGAGCTGGGAATCGAACCCAGGACCTTCTCACTGTCAGGCAGACATGCTAACCATTATGCTACGGTGCTGCCTGATAATAATAATAATAATAATAATAATAATAAAACAGGAGAACTGATTAGTTCTGGCATGTGGGGATTTAAAAACAACTTTATAGCAATTAAAGAGACCCATTCACAAACTAGTAAAGAAAAAATATATAATAAACATACAATACAGCGATATCGCCCAGAAGTGACACTGAATTAGGTATGATACCTTTCTGAAAATATTTGTTTACTCCTGTACGTGTGGGTCAATGAGGTCCTGTGGAGGAGTTCAAGTATCTCAAGTCTTGTTAATGAGTGAGGGAAGGATGGAGCGGGAGATCAACAGACGGATTGCTGCAGCCTCTGGTGTAAAGCGCAGCCTGTACCGGTCCAACATGGTGAAGAGGGACCTGAGCCGCAGGGCAAAGCTCTCAATTTACCAGTCGATCTACATTCCAACGCTCACCTACGGTCACGAGGTTTGGGTAGTGACCGAAAGAACAAGATTACGGATACAAGCGGCTGAAATGAGCTTCCTTCCCTGGGTGGCGGAGCTCTCCCTTAGAGACATGGTGAGGAGCTCAATCATCCAAGGAGAACTCTGAGTAGAACCACTGCTCCTCCATGTTGTGATGAGCCAGTTGAGGTGGCTCAGGTATCTTGGTTAGAATGCCTCCCGAACGCCTCTTTGGTGTGGTGTTTCGGGCATGTCCGACCAGGAAGAGACCCCGGGGTCAACCTAGAACATGCTGGAGGGACCCTCGGTGTCCCTCCGGAATAACTGGAGGAAGTGGCTGGGGAGAGAAATGTCTGGACCTCATTGCTGCTGCCCCCGCGATCCAACCTCAGAATAAGCAGCAGAAGAAGACGAAGATGATGATGATGATGATGATGATGATTATGATGGTGTATGTGTCAATGACCTCTTCACCGGGTGCCATGATATCAGTAAACGTTGCTATCTTTATTATTTATGCTGAAATCGTATCCCTTCCTTTGTTTCTTAACACTTGATCTTAAACTTTTTTACTTTTTCTGCATCAGTGTTACACTGCCAATTTATCATGTATGTGCGAGATTGTTTCTTGGTCATGAGATCTTTGAACTTTTATTGTTTTTGTTTTTTTTTAATATTATTTTGCACACTCACAGCCTAAATAAGATGTAGAACAGAGGAATCAGAGATACTAAACTCATTATCTGGGTTGTTTTCTGCTAATTACATTTACTATACTCGCTCGCTGCACCCCTTTATCCTAGTAGTGGTGTTGGCGCCTATCTGAGCCAACACCAGGGAAAGATGGGCAACAGCCTGAACAAGTTGCCAGACTATTGCAGGGCCAACACACACACACACACACACACACACACACACACACACACACAACCATTCATGCTCACACACCACAGCCAATGTGCATGCCCCACTTTGGACTGTGAGAGGAAACACAAATGTCCTCACTGAGCCTGGAACTCAAACCCAGAACCTTCCTGCTGTGAGGCGGACCTCTATACCACTGTGCTACACCATTTAACCACTTACTTTTATTCATCCATCCATTTTCTGAACTGCTTAATCCTAATTAGGGTCACAGGGAGGCTGTCGCCCACGTCAGCCAACTACGGTCGAGGGCAGAGGACACCCTAGACAGCTCACCAGGCCACCGAAGGGCAAGATTTCTGATTTATGTCCAATATTTAAAAATTACGAAGATTCTTCTTCTTCTTCTTTTACTTTCGGCTGCTCTCTTCAGGGGTCGCCACAGCAAATCATCCGCCTCCACCTCACCCTGTCCTCTGCATCTTCTTTTCTGACTCCAACGACCTTCATGTCTTCCTTCACCACATCCATAAATCTCTTCTTTGGTCTTCCTCGAGGCCTTCTGCCTGGTAGTTCCAACCTCAGCATCCTACTGCCAATATACTCACTATCGCTCCTCTGTACATGTCCAAACCATCTCAATCTAGCCTCTCTGACTTTGTCTCCAAAACATCTTACATGGGCTGTCCCTCTGATGTACTCATTTCTGATCCTATCCATCCTCGTTACTCCCAGAGAGAACCTCAACATTTTCATCTCCACGACCTCCAGCTCTGCCTCCTGCCTTTTCCTCAGCGCCACTGTTTCTAATCCATACAACATCGCTGGCCTCACCACCGTCTTGTACACTTTTCCCTTCATTCTTGCCGATACTCTCCTATCACACATCACACCGGACACTTTTCTCCAACCATTCCAGCCTGCCTGCACACGCTTCTTCACCTCTTTTCCACACTCTCCATTGCGCTGGATTGTTGAGCCGAAGTACTTAAAATCCTCCACCTTCGTTATTTCTGTTCCCTGTAACATCACCGTTCCTCCTGGGTCCTTCTCATTAAAGCAGAATATATCAAAGTCCTACATTTTCTTCTTCTTCTTTTCCTTTCGGCTTTTTCCCTTTTTCAGGGGTCGCCACATCGAATCATCTGATTCGCACGTTTGATTTGGCCCAGGTTTTTTACGTCGGATGCCCTTCCTGACACAACCCTTTAGCAAGGGACAGAAACACGCTGACGGCTTTGCAGCTCCTCTTAACGAAAGTCAGCGATGGTTCTTTTACACGACCCTCTCACCATAGACACTGAGAGACACGGCCGGCCTTTGACAACCCACTCAACCTTGTGAAGAGTGGGACTCGAACCCCCAACCCTTGGATCAGTGCTCCAGCGCTCTATCCCACCAGGGCCACCACTGCCCTAAAACTCCTACATTTTATTCTTTCTCTTAAATGTATATTTAAAGAAGGGCAGAGCTATTATATTCCAGAGTTGGGTTTGTGTGTGCGTTTGTGTGTCAACCCCCTGCGTCTTATCACTTTGTTCCGTTTTAACGGATGTCGGAAGTTTAAAGAGGAGCCCTTGGTGGAAGAGAGAGAGAAAAAAAAAACAAAACAAAAAAAACAGAACACTCTATTGTTCAGAGAAAGCAGCGCGGTTGGTTGAAGCTGCAGTGCACCGTGTTGCCTGTAGAGGCCGCTGTAGCGCGCCCAAAACGTTTCCTTCCCCTCCGCGGCCTCTCGCTCTTTTTGTCTGAGTGAGTGGCTGCCGCTTTACACACACTGAGCGCGCGCGCGCCTGTGTGTGTGTGTGTGTGTGTGTGTACGCGCGCGAGTGAGTGAGTGAGTGAGCGAGCGAGCGATTCGCACACACTCTCTGTCAGAGCCGCTCCAAACCCGAACACGGCCGTTTGAAATCGATCGTGTTTGGACCATGACGGATTTCGTGCACCGTTACATCTGATTGTTTTGGGTGAACTTGGGATCGGGGGTCGTTTTTTTTTTTTTCTCTTCCCGTGTTTGTACCCGTGTGTGTGTGTGTGTGTGTGTGTGTGTGTAACAGACCTTATTAGCGAGCTGGCGCTCTTCTCCCCATCTGCCATTTCTTTAACTTTTTTAAAGCGCTCAGCGCGGTGAGGGACGGCGCGCTGCCGGAGTATGGGCTCCCCGGTGTCTTAGAAAGCCAGAGCGCGTGGTTTGGGCCGATTCTGCGGATCGACACGATGGCAAATTCGACGGGGAAAAATGTACCCGAGCAGCGGAGGAAAGCTGGACTAGCTTTCCTGGATGAGCTGCGGCAATTTCACCAAAGCAGAGGGTGAGAGATTCTTCTTCAAATAAATATAAATACATGTAACTTTAAAGCGCGCGGGTCTGCAGGTTCCGAGGCTCGTGAACGTTTTACCGGTTACTTATGGGATTGTTTTGTTTTTTTTTCTTCTTCTCCGCAGATCGCCGTTTAAGAAGCTCCCGGTGGTCGGTGGAAAGGAGCTGAACCTCAGTGCTCTGTATGTCAGAGTCGTCTCGTTAGGCGGCTTCGCGAAGGTGAGAGCGGCTTCCCGAATTCATCAAAAACTCCCCGACGCTCCGCACTTGACCGGCACGCGCTGGAGGAACCGGGCTCCAGCCTGAGAGCCGCCGTTGTGTGCGCGTGCAGTCCGTGTTGATCGTGGCCTCGCTCGGCCGGCAGTGTGCTAGTAAGGCTTGTTGTGTGTGTGAGATGAATCGAGCGCGGAGTCCGGACGTTAGAGACTGTGTGTGTGTGTGTGTGTGTGTGAGAGAGAGAGTGTGTGAGTGTGTGTGAGAGGTGCAGTTGGAAGAGCGGCTCGATTTGAGCGGCTCGTTTTTTACCCTCGACTTTGAGTCCATCGCCGAGCCGCGGGGCTTCCACTGCACCGTCTTGCCCGCTCTCGTGTCGAGGAAGTTCGGGAAATTCGCCAGAGCAGACCGGGGCTTCGTGGCTAACGGCTGAAATGTAGGCCTCAGTCTCACAGGCCTGCTGTTCACTCAATACTCCAAATAATGCACAAAATACCACAGAGAACCGCGTCGCTCAGCTGCACCGGGGCTCCTCGCCTCTACAGCCGGCAGCCTCCGGTACACCGGGCACCAGCGAGCCGTTTTATTAACCAAAAGGTGCAATACCATTAGCTTTAGCCGGCGGTGCTAACAAGGGGTTAGCAGGCTACCTGATTCAGACTGGAACCGGCTACTGAGCAAACACCAACAAAGTCACCCAAATATACAGAGTCTATAAGTTTTATTAAAAAAAAAAAAATTCTGTATGAACTCTTCACTTAAACTTGTGTGTGTGTGTGTTCTCTTTCTGAACTCTCAGGTTTCGGATAAAAACCTGTGGTCGGAACTTGGAGAAGAGTTTAATTTTCCCAGGAGTTGTTCGAACGCTGCTTTTGTTCTGAAGCAGTACTACCTGCGGTAAGTTTCCTCCTCATCCAGCACGCACGCGGCTTGTGTTTACATCCTCCAGCTTCTGTAGCAGCGCACGCGCTCAACCCAGGGTCACGCTACACAACACAGACCCTGCACAACACAACACAACACAACATGGACACGACACTTTCAACCCAGGCTCGCACTACTCAACACATGTCAACTTCAATAATACGGATTATACACTACACTTTACTTTCCCAACCCAGACTCGCACTACTCAACACATCTACAGTACACTAACATGTACACTACACTTTCAACCCAGACTCGCACTACTCAACACATGTACACTACACTAACATGTACACTACACTTTCAACCCAGACTCGCACTACTCAACACATCTACAGTACACTAACATGTACACTACACTTTCAACCCAGACTCGCACTACTCAACACATGTACACTACACTAACATGTACACTACACTTTCAACCCAGACTCGCACTACTCAACACATCTACAGTACACTAACATGTACACTACACTTTCAACCCAGACTCGCACTACTCAACACATCTACAGTACACTAACATGTACACTACACTTTCAACCCAGACTCGCACTACTCAACACATGTACACTACACTAACATGTACACCACACTTTCAACCCAGACTCGCACTACTCAACACATGTACACTACACTAACATGTACACTACACTTTGAACCCAGACTCGCACTACTCAACACATCTACAGTACACTAACATGTACACTACACTTTCAACCCAGATTCGCACTACTCAACACATGTACACTACACTAACATGTACACTACACTTTCAACCCAGACTCGCACTACTCAACACATGTACACTACACTAACATGTACACTACACTTTCAACACATGTACACTACACTAACATGTACACTACACTTTCAACCCAGACTCGCACTACTCAACACATGTACACTACACTAACATGTACACTACACTTTGAACCCAGACTCGCACTACTCAACACATGTACACTACACTAACATGTACACTACACTTTGAACCCAGACTCGCACTACTCAACACATCTACAGTACACTAACATGTACACTACACTTTCAACCCAGATTCGCACTACTCAACACATGTACACTACACTAACATGTACACTACACTTTCAACCCAGACTCGCACTACTCAACACATATACACTACACTAACATGTACACTACACTTTGAACCCAGACTCGCACTACTCAACACATGTACACTACACTAACATGTACACTACACTTTCAACCCAGACTCGCACTACTCAACACATCTACAGTACACTAACATGTACACTACACTTTCAACCCAGACTCGCACTACTCAACACATCTACAGTACACTAACATGTACACTACACTTTCAACCCAGACTCGCACTACTCAACACATGTACACTACACTAACATGTACACCACACTTTCAACCCAGACTGCACTACTCAGCACATGTACACTACACTAACATGTACACTACACTTTGAACCCAGACTCGCACTACTCAACACATCTACAGTACACTAACATGTACACTACACTTTCAACCCAGATTCGCACTACTCAACACATGTACACTACACTAACATGTACACTACACTTTCAACCCAGACTCGCACTACTCAACACATGTACACTACACTTTCAACACATGTACACTACACTAACATGTACACTACACTTTCAACCCAGACTCGCACTACTCAACACATGTACACTACACTAACATGTACACTACACTTTGAACCCAGACTCGCACTACTCAACACATGTACACTACACTAACATGTACACTACACTTTGAACCCAGACTCGCACTACTCAACACATCTACAGTACACTAACATGTACACTACACTTTCAACCCAGATTCGCACTACTCAACACATGTACACTACACTAACATGTACACTACACTTTCAACCCAGACTCGCACTACACTAACATGTACACTACACTTTGAACCTAGACTCGCACTACTCAACACATCTACAGTACACTAACATGTACACTACACTTTCAACCCAGACTCGCACTACTCAACACATCTACAGTACACTAACATGTACACTACACTTTCAACCCAGACTCGCGCTACACTAACATGTACACTACACTTTGAACCCAGACTCGCACTACTCATCACATGTACACTACACTAACATGTACACTACACTTTCAACCCAGACTCGCACTACTCAACACATGTACACTACACTAACATGTACACTACACTTTCAACCCAGACTCGCACTACTCAACACATGTACACTACACTAACATGTACACTACACTTTCAACCCAGACTCGCACTACTCAACACATGTACACTACACTAACATGTACACTACACTTTCAACCCAGACTCGCACTACTCAACACATGTACACTACACTAACATGTACACTACACTTTCAACCCAGACTCGCACTACTCAACACACGTACACTACACTTTCAACCCAGACTCGCACTACTCAACACATGTACACTACACTAACATGTACACTACACTTTCAACCCAGACTCGCACTACTCAACACATGTACACTACACTAACATGTACACTACACTTTCAACACATGTACACTACACTAACATGTACACTACACTTTCAACCCAGACTCGCACTACTCAACACATGTACACTACACTAACATGTACACTACCAAGCTGAGGGTCATCCTACACGACATGAGCTCAGCAACACACACCAGCACATACACAACAACTACATTGATGCAACATCTACACCGCACATACAAAATAATACATGGAAACAGCAGGAGCAAATGGAACACCACAAGGTCAAGTCTGAAGTAATACATGTGTAATACACCTATTGTCTCAACTCAGGGTCGTACTACACAGCAATAAACCTGCAATATGCTGTTCTACCTTCACAACTCCAGATCTACACTGCGCAATACTAATCCGGAATCACATTCTACAACTATTGTAAATCTGCACTATTGTGTATTGCGCAATATATTTACACTTCACAACACTAAATATGAATCAGGCTACACATTCATACTCAAACACTTTCTTCCTTCCTTTCGGCTTCTTCCCTTTTCCCGGGAGTCGCCACAGCAAATCATCTGATTCGCACATTTGATTTGGTTCATAGGTTTTTTCGTCAGATGCCCTTCCTGACACAACCCTTTTAGCAAGGGACAGAAACACGCAGACGGCTTTGCAGCTCCTGTTTACCAAAGTCAGCAATGGTTCTTTTACATGAACCTCTCACCATAGACGGTGAGAGACATGGCCCGCCTTTGATAACCCAGTTTAGCTGCACTGGGGGGACAGTGACAACCTTGTGGGGACTTGGAACCCCCAACCTTAGGATCAGCGATCCTGCGCCCTATCCACTAGACCACTACTGCCCCACGTTCATACTCAAACACTAAACCTACAATATACTAGACTGTACAGGCACTACACAGCCCTAAACCAGAACTCGACTTCACACTTGTACCACATGTTCACACTACACAACACTTCACCTGCACTATACTACGCTATACACTGACACTAAACTGCTACTACACTTTTACATGTCACAACACTAAATCGGCATTGCACTACACATTTATACAACACTAAACCTGTTATACACTACATGTTTACACATCACATATTAACCTTGCAGTTGCAGTACTCTATACATTTACACTACACAATACTAAACCTGCACAACATCATGCAGCACTACACCTGCAGTATTTTACATGTTACTACGGTCTACATTACATATTTAAACTACAACACCACATCACACAATGCTGCATCTGAAATACACTACACTCAAATTACACATCACGACAACTGAAATACAGCGATCCCTCACTACTTCACACTTTAATTCATGTGGCTTCAGTGCATCGCGTTTTTAAAAAAAAACATTCAAATTAAAAAATAAGGAAATTAAGTAAGAATAGGGGAAAAATTAAGGAAAATGCCAATTATGCAAAAAACCCCAAACAAACAAAAAACAACCCAAAATCTCCCATGAAAACGACTTATAACAATTTGCATCTGTTTCTGCGCATCTGCTCGTGTGAGTATGTGTCTTCTCATGCAGTACCATCTGTATATGTGTGCATTTATATTTTATTTACATCTTGTTTTTTTTAATGTTTAATTGTTATAAGCATTTATAGCATTGAATATGTATTTATTGATATTATATACACGTACACACATACATACACGTACGTATACGTTAATCGGGGGGGTGATCCTACTTCGCGGATTTCGATGGTCGCATGGGGATCTCGGTCTTGATTAATCACGGAAAGTGAGGGATCACTGTATATTATCAGTACACAACACTAAAACGACAGTACATATTTACAAAACGCTACATCTGCACTATACAACACTAATCCTGCACCTGCACTGTACTACCCTATAAATGTTCACTACACAGCATAGAACTGGCACTAAGTACCAACCCTGCACTACCCAACTTTACAGTTTACAACACTAAATCTACACTGCAATAAGACTGCACTATGTGTATACACCACATAGCACTAAACCTTCACTGCATTATGCATATACACTATACAACACTAAAGCTGCATTGCACTCTGCTGCACATTTACATTACACAATGCTAAACTATACATTTACATGACATAATGCTAAACTGGCACTACACAACACTAATCATACTCCACTCAACACCAAACCTGCACTACACTATACATTTAGACTACACAACACTAAACCGGCACTGATAATACATAACATTAAACCTGCACTACACTATTAATTTACACTACGCACTAAACTTTCATTCTGTTTCCACTACACAACACTGAGCTTGACGTACACATACAAGTATGGCTAATGGAACACTCATTTTTGGCAGAATCTACCCCTTTACACATGAAATGTAGGATTGTCCACATGCTACAGAATATTTGTTGTCGACTGAACAAATTTCAATCTGATCCACATTCGTGTGTCGCAAAATTTTGTCCTTTCCAAAAATCTTTGTGCTGTTGGACACCATGAAACTCACAAATATTTGAACTGATCTAAAACCTGCCAATTTTAATGTACACAAACGTGGGCCATAAAACATGTGTATCATTGAATGTGTATCATTGAACTAGGTGTCCCAATTTGTGGTTCCACAAGCAAAGACTTACAGGTACACATTTACACTACATAACACTATTACCTGCAACACACTACACATTTACAGTACAGAACACTCAACCTGCACTACGCAGTTATACTACAACACACACTAATTTACCCCACACATGAAACCTGTACACCATACAACACTATACCTTTATACTATAATGCACACTAAATTAATTGACAATACACAACAAAGCTGCACTACACTGTTTACAGTACACACTAAAGCTGCAGTACACCTTCTCCAACGCTCCACCTGTAGTACACTATACAATTACACTACACAACACAACCTACACTATATTTGCACTACGTTAGATCACACTACTTTCTCTGCATTACACAGAGTGTTTGTAGGTTGGCGGTTTTACTGCACCAGTACTGGATTGTCCTTTAGGATCCCTCGTTACTTCGCGTGTCAATTCATGTGGGTTTTTAAAAAAAAAAAAAAAAAAAAAGTGTGTATATGTGTATGTATATGTGTGTGTATATATATATATATATATATATATATATATATATATATATATATATATATATATGGAAAATACCACAAAAACAAAGCCAATTATTGCAAAAAAAAAAAAAAAAAAAAGATCCTAAACAAACATAAAACTACCCAAAATCTCCCATCAAAGCTAGTTACATTATTGCATCTGTGTGTCGTCTTCTTCTCATGCAATACCATCTGTATGTGTGTGTATTTATATTTTATTTTCATCTCATGTTGTTTTTTTAATGTTTGTTATTATAAGTATTTATAGCATTTAATATGTATTTGTTGATATTATATACACATACATGTACGTATACATCAGTTGGGGAGGGGGTGAGCCTACTTCGCGGATTTCGATGGTCACGTGGGGATCTCGGTCCCAATTAACCCCGTAAAAAGTGAGGGGTGTGTGTGTGTGTGTGTGTATGTGTATATATATATATATATATATATATATATATATATATATATATAATGTAAATATACATACATACATACACACACAGTGGTACCTCACTTTACGAACTTAATCCATTCCAGAGCCTTTTTCGTAACCTGCATTTTTCGAAAATTAAACAGCATTTTACATGTAAAACGCATGATTCGTTCCAAGACTCCCAACACTACCCCCTAAACCCTTTAAAATTATAAAAGTATACCTCTATGTCCTGCTTCAATATCGTACCAATGGTAGACGGGTTTGGCCATATTCCTTTGTGATATCACTCGAGCCCATTTGTTCTTCTCACTCGCACCGGAAATCGTGTGTGTGCGCGTGCGTGTGTTGACCATGTCTTCTTAGCAGAGTTATAATCTTACAAATGTTTATGGAAGGTTAAAAGCCTGAGTCAAGAAATAAAGCATAAAAAAAAAAAACAGTAATTCTGTCCTTTACACGAAAAGCATCATGGTAGATTCAGCTCCATAATAGGCAATGGGATGTAGCTGCGTCATCCCTCCTAGCCAATGGGATCTCTGTCCAAGATGGCGTCAGGTGGACCTGTCCAAGATGGTGCCCGGTGAAGGCGACATGAGCGACAGTTCAGTTGTTAGCCAGTGGGAAGCCAGCGGGGCGGCATGTTTGAACATCATTGATGGGAGAGCAGCCCGTGCGTTGTTTGAATATTTGAATGGCGCGTTTGAATTTTTAAGATGGCGCTTTCTTAACGTGAACTTGTTTCGTATACAGAGACAAAAAATTTTAGGAAAATGCGTTTCGTAACCTGCATTTTTTGTTTGGTGAGACTTTCGTAAAGTGAGGTACCACTGTGTATAAAATATGGAATGCTGGGAACTGAGATTAAAACCTGAGTGTTTTAAGGCTTGAACCATCATATTGCACAAGAGATCATTTTCACATTGTAGTGTTATTTGTCAGAAATATATACTTGACCTGAAGTCTTTACCTGAATTGATGCTAACGAGCCGGGTCTCTGATGTCATTTGTTGACTTTACTCTCGTTTCATTCGGCATATTTTATGGATCAATTTATGCCATGTAGTATGTGGTGTGATTTTAAAACAAACAAACAAAAAACCCACAGACACATGGCTGTGCTCTTTGCCATTGTCTGGCTTTTCCTGCTGTGTTACACACTTCTATAGAGCATGTTGGCAACGAGGCTAGGCTTGCAGGTCTAAAAGTGTGCCGGCAGTGCAGGGGAGTTCTGGCTGCACCTGCCGCGTGTTAGTGTAGTTTGAGTTTAGTATAATTACCCTTCAGTACACAGCGTGCTGCGCGTCTCTGCCCTGCATTGTGTGAGTTCTTCGCAAAAAGGGTACGTAAAACGAGAGGAAGCAATTTCAGTTTCGTACCGAAAATACACGTAAATGTAAAAATACACGTACATCAGTCATTGTGAATGGAGGGGGTGTGAGTTAATGTTTTAATCAGGTCAGACCTCAACAGCACTGCTGCGTCGTTATCTTGTTTTGAGTTTAAATCCAAGGATTTATCTGAGTGCGGTTCAGAATGTTTTTACTCAAATCATGTATTTTATTGTGAAACTGGGAGACCTGTGGACAAACTCCCGTCTGGAATCATGAAACTAGTGCTCATTATCCATCCACCAATAGTTCAAACCTGTTAGTATATGTTGCCATTAAAAAAAAGACAAATTCCCATCTGTTATAATTTCCATCTGCAGCATCTAGTTGAGTAAAGGTTTTCATGTACAGTTGTGAATGAATATCAAGTTGTGTGGCTCTGAACAGCATTTTCGGCTTTGTGTGTTGTCTGTAAATTTCACCATCTGGACTAAAGATGCTGTTCGGAGGCTATCCACCTGTTTTGAGTATAGATGGGCTGAAGTACAAGTGAAGTGTGTGTGTCTCTGTCTCTCTCGCTCTCTCACACTTGTATCTCTGGGGGGAGGGGGGGTGCGCTACTCCATGACCTGTTGTCACCCTTTTTTCTTTATGAAGGAATTCTGTCGGAACAGCATCTAGTTTTAGTCGTAAAAGCTCAGGCTTCATGCCAAGCAATTCCGCCTGGAGGTCACACCGATAACAGGTGGGCTTGAAGTGGTCTTTGCAGGCTGCTGAATTACGGCTGAAAGAAAATGTTTTCAGAGTACGTTCAGTGCTGATGTTCTGTTATCCCTGATTTCTGAACCTGTTGTTTGCACAGCCGTATGCTTTGCACTGTGCCATTTTCCTGGCGATACACAGCCCAGCACTGGCTAATAATGTATTTCCTGAAACTGGTGTCTGCTGCATGCCGCCCAGCCAATAGGTCATAACAAGGAATTCACCTCACTAAAAGGGCTGGAACAGCCAGTGAAGGCGGTAAAATCTTGTTGCACAACTCTAGTGGTAATGGCATTGTGGCAGAACTTGTGCATACGTGAAAAGAAGCAAGGACGGTCATTGCATGACAGAACCGCTAATGTCAACCGTGATCATTTTAAAGAGCTAGTAATGGATAGGTCCCATTTAAAAGAAAATTAAACCTAAACTTAATAAAAGTTTGTGTTCATTTTGCTGTTTCTATTTAATCACACTTTTATAAACCTTTGTGTCGAGATAAAAAAAAAAAAAAAAAAAAGCCCCAGCAATTATTCTGCACACATGGAGACTGAAATGTGAAAAGTAGCAAAAAAGTCAGATGATCATCTTGCTGGTTGTCACGTGAATATTTAATGTAGTATTTTTTTTTCTTTATAACTGAGCACATGCTTGTTTAATTTATGTAAACTGAATCATGTATGAATATGTTTGCCCCTCTCTTGCCTTGTATGAACTGAAGGATTCACAGCCTGTTGATGCCATATCGAACTTTTGCGAGAGTGAAACGACAGCTTTTTCAAACTGGTCAATGCAAAACTATTTAATGGATTTTAGCAACTTTGAAACTGTAAGTGAAAACCACTTGAGTATAATATACACATGTTCGGGTATAACGGGACAGTTTGGAACGCTTTCACTTTCAGTATATTCCTTAATCTGCACTGTATCACCTAAACATTATACAGCAAAACAATCGTAGTATAAATGTGACCTCAATAGTGCAGTCGGGACCACCATAGTTTAGTCGCATAATTTGTAGGTCATCAGTTCAATTTGGGAAGCTGTGGTTTAATAGAGACGTGTGTTTGGACCCAAAAGTTGCCGGTTTGATTTCCGAGCCAGTAGGAAAAGTGTGGTTGTTATTTTTGTTTGGCGGGGTGATGACCAGCACCTTCCCCTTTTGTACCTTTATGGCTGAAGTGTCCTTGATCAAGGCACCGAACCCACGACTGCTCTCTTCGCTGCCCACTGCTCAGAGTTCGTCCTCTCATTTTGGATGGGTTTGATACACGGACTAATTTCTCTTGCGGGATTAATGCACTAGATAGAAAAATTACTTTGTAGGACCGAACATGTCATTGCTATGAATAAGCCAGTTTCACATGTTAATTGGCGCAAAGCGTCGTGGGATCGCGGCTACCAAACAAACTACCAAAATGGCAGAGTTTAACCTGAATGTGAATGAACAGTGCTCTATCCATGCTTTTAATTTATGGAAAGTTCCTGATCTATCGGCATATTGTATGCATGGGGGTCTTCCCAGTTGTTCCCATAAACGTAAGGATGAATTGGTTGCATTTGCATTTGCCGCCACGTTACTGAATTTGCCAATAATCCTGTCGAAAGCTGAGGAATCTGAGCAGATCCAGCGTGACTATGGCAGTCTGCTGATGTTTGAAGTGGACGGTGAAATGCTGACAGTTCACGACCCCATGGGACTTAAAGAACACTGGGAGACAGTTGACGCCATGTCAAAGTGGTCCCCTTGTATGTTACGCTGACATGGCAGATTTCTTGTTAAAATACCAAGCATCCTTACTTGCCCGACTCAAAAACGACTAAGTCGAAGGTAAGTAAGTTAGACAGCATTCAAGTGTTTTTGAGAGCTCAACTTTGGCTTTGTTATTTGATCCAGTAAATATTAGATCATGACCTGGGATTCTTTGTCTGATTCTTGGGTTATACAGGGATCCGTCGCTACTTTGCGCTTCAATTTATGCGGCTTCAGAGCATCACATTTAAAAAAAATATATTAATTGAATTAAAAAATAGACTTTCGACAAGAGTAGGCTGCAAAGCCGTCAGCGTGTTTCCGCCCTGTGATGGCCTGGCGAGCTGTCCAGGGTGTACTCTGCCCTCGCCCTGAGTTGGCTGGGATGGGCACCAGCCTCCCCGCGACCCTAATTAGGATGAAGCGGTTACAGAAAATGAACTGATGAATTAAAAAAATAAGGAAATTAAGGAAGAATGGGGGGGGGGTTTAAGGAAAAAGCCGCAAAACAAGGCCAATTATGCAATAAACCCCAAACAAACAAAAACAACCCAACCCCCATCAAAACGAGTTAGATTTTTATGTGAGGTGCGCATCTGTGTGTATTTATATTTTATTTACGTCTCATGCATTATTTTTGAATGTTTGTTATTATAAGCATTTATAGCTTTGAGTATGTATTTATTGATATTATATACATAGATGTACGTAGACGTCAGTCAGGGTGGTTGATCCTACTTAGCAGAATTCAGTGCTCGCGGAGGGATCTCGGTCCCCATTAACCGCGGAAAGTGAGGGATCCCTGTACTAGTCTATACAGTACTATATTCGGCCTAGTCAGGCGAATGTCCAGGCCTACTTATCAACGATTGTCTGCTTAATTGGAAGACACAGTTAATTGTGGACTCCACAATGAACAGAATACTAATTAATAGAGTCTGTCTGTCTTCCTTTTGGCTTTTTTCCCTTTTTCTCGGGAGTCGCCACAGCGAATCATCTGATTCGCACGTTTGATTTGGCAGAGGTTTTTACGTCGGATGCCCTTCCTGTCACAACCCTTTTTTTTAGCAAGGGACAGAAACACGCTGACGACTTTGCAGCTACTCTTTACGAAAGTCAACAATGGTTCTATTACATCAACCTCTCACCATAGACAGTGAGAGACATGGCCCGCCTTTGATAACCCAGTTAGCCGCACTGGGGGGGACAGTGACAACCTTGTGGAGAGTGGGACTCGAACCCCCAACCTTTGGATCAGTGAGCCAGCGCCCTATACCACTAGACCATCACTGCCCCTAATACTAATTAATAGAGTATAACTGAATTATTATAAATTTACTGCTTTAATCTACCGATTACTTCCCTCTGAATCTTTCAGCTCGGTTGGAAAAGTATATCGCATGAATTGCAGCGAGCTGTACACACGCTTGTCCTGAAGTTACGGCCACGTTTGCTGCAAGTTTGTTTTTTCCATCGCTCAAGATGATACAGGCCTTTCCCACAATGCAATATGGCACAATGCGCACCTGGCATTATGGCAATTTAAGGCTTGAAGTGAACTTTACCTGCAAGTTGTTCAGGTGTGACAATGTTGTTTACATACAAAAGCAAGAGGCTACCAGTAGGTTTGTAGTATTCACTACATCACATTGCACGCGCATGCAGTCGTAAGGCGAACTCGACTTATTGATTTCAGTTTACCGGTCAATGTTTCCAGCTGATTTTAATTCAACTTACTTTTTTTTAATGATACATTTTCACAAATTTTTTTTTTTTTGGATAGATTCCACTAAATTCCATTAAATTGAACAGAGATCCATTTTGTAACGCTAGCTGGACCTGACGCTGCCTGGTTAATGTATTTGATGTATTTTTGCGACTCAGTTTGATAAGATCAAGTTTCACACAGGATTTATTAAATGTTTTTCTATTAATCTGTTTCACGCACAGTTTGAATTTACACACTTAAAAATGTTTTGATATGAACTGCAAAAAGTTTGCGATGGTACGGCTGCAGCCACCATTTTCTGATCCGTGTAATCCTACTGACGCTGGAGCCTCTGTGATCTCAACTGACTCTGGATGAAGGCAGGGTACACCCTGAACAGCTCACCGGTCCATAGCAGGATAACATGCATACAACAGTTGCTCACTTACCTAGGAGCAATTTGAAACCACTAGTGAGCCTGTTGTGTATGTTTTTTGTGATGTGGGAGGAAACTGGAGAACCCAGAGGGTACAGGAAGACCTCCACAGAAAAATGTCCGCACCTGGTTGTGTGTGTGTGTGGTGTGTGGTGCGTGGTGTGTGGGGGGGCATGTGAGACTCTGGCATTAGTAACATTGATCTGGGTTAGAACCAGCGCTGTAGTGCACTAACCATAGATATACAGGTATTGATGGACCCTTATGGAGGATGCACATGCTCATGGCTGTTGATTAGAACAGAAATTCTCAACCCTGGTCCTGAAAAATTCTCTGTACCATCAAAGTCGTACAACGAACTGATAATTAGCGTATTAGATAGATCTGGTGTCTGAAGAAAGTAAGTTTGAACTCTAGAAAGTAGTAGGTCGTCAGGACAAGGGTTGAGAACCCCGAATTTGTATTTGTCTCATTTTAAAGCTGAGGCCCTGGAGAGCTCTGATTCAAATCCGATTGTCAGCCTCAGCCGAGAGTTTGTGGAAGGTGAATGGCCAAAGCTCTCACGGGAGGGAGGGAGGGACCTCCCTGTCACTTATAGCGATCGTCAGACAATCTCGGGCGCCTGTGAGCTCGCGTGGAGGTTGCCGAAGCGCACGTTTCATGAGTATTAGGCTGCCTGCAGAGTGCCTATGTGCAGAAGTTTGTAAAGATATGGGTGGCAGCATCACGTCTCACACATCTTTACTTGGTGCTGTGCATAAGGGGGAGAGAATATAAATAAAAGCTGATGTCATCCAGTGGCTGTCGGGATTTACCCATGCGAGCACGCATGAAAGGAGAGTTTTGATTTGTTTCAGAAGAGCTTCATTCAAGAAGCTGTTGTATTATCTGTTCATTAGAATCACATGCTTTCAGAAAGGGTAAGGCCACACATTGAGGTCATGCCATCTGTTCCCACTAGGGGGTGGTGATGTGTACTTGCTGTTTACTGCTGATTGAAGTGATCTGAATGTGAAGGATGGGGCACGTCCAGTGATTTCACTGTGTTGATCTGAGAGAATTTGACCCACACATGTCTGAAACTTGGAATAAAAGAAAAAAACCCTGTTGTAAAGCCTGAAGTCGTCCAGGTACGTTGATTAAAACAAACAGGGTGTTCGAGGAAAGAGGAGATTTGCATATGCTGCTTTTACTATGACAGGGGCGCATCACATGTCGTGACGGCGTATGACATCACATGCCCACACTTTAATCAGGAGGGGACACAGTTCAGGTGGCTTTGAAATGTCTGGTTTTTTGGGAAAGGTGTGAGAGAGGGGGAGAGAGAGAGAAGATGTAAACCAGATGTATTGTTGGAGTTGAGTGTTTGAGGGATTACTAGAACTGCATGCGAGGGGAACCTCATTCAGGAGACTCGGTGAGTCACACACACACACACACACACACACACTCACACACACAGTGTTAGTCCACCCACTAATGTATAAACTATTCCCAGAACGCTGATTTAAAACGTGCACGGGTGTTCCGTTGACGTGTCTGTGTGGCTCTCTGAAGGAAAGAGTTGTTCTGAAGGAAAGCATCTCCCGGTGGTGTGTTGATCAGCAGCCAGTGCTGCATGGCCCGAGTCTGAACTCCTGTTATGACAGCGAGGATGATGATGTAATGTACGCTCAAGCTACTCTTGAGGAATCACTGCAGCGGCAGACTGCCGCCCGAGCCGTGTGAGGTGAGGAATTCTCATCAGGTGGAGCCTCACGCGACGCCGGGATTTTCACTGAGAGGACGCTGTATTGGGACGGAAGTGTAAGAGAACAAGGAGACGCTGCAGAGAACGAAGTGCGCCTCAGCCTGGCTGACAGTGTGTAAGAATCTCTCCTAACAATCGCGCGGTGCAGGCAGGTGCCGCCGAAACGCGCTCTACATAAACCACACGCGTTTGCACCACCCGCTGACGTGAAAGCGGTTGAGGCAGACGCAACAGTCCAAAGGGAAAACTTCGTGCTTTCACACGCCGCGCTTTACAAACAATCCCATCCGCTCGCACGGCCAAGAGCGCCAAGAGTCCGGTCTCTCTCTCTCGTGCTCTCTCTCTCTCTCTCTCTCTCTGTCTCTCTCTCTCTCTCCCTCTCTCCTCCCTTCGTCTCCCTCGTACCCCATGCTTCTCTCACACATGCACAGTCTCCCCCCTGTCTCTCTTTCCCTATCACTGTCTCTCCTGCTCTCCCTTTTGTCTCTTAAACACACACTCTCTCCTTCCCCCCTCCCCTCTGTCTCCCCTTTTCCTTTTTTCTTACTTCTCTCTCTTCTCTTCCACACACTCTCCCCATTCTCAGTCTCCTCTCTCTCTCTCTCTCTCGCTCTCTTTCTCCTCCTGTTCTCCCATTTCTCTTTTTTCTCCTCATCTATATCACTCTTTCTTTTTTAAGCTCTTTCTCTTCTCACGCACACACACGCCTTAACTGTATTTGTGGATCTGATAAACCCCTTCTGTGTCATAGCTGTTGTTAGAGTGTTCAGTTCACTTTAACTCATGCGTGTAACCGTGTTCTTTTTTTCCGCTCTCTCTCTGTTTCTTTTAGTTATTTAGAAAAGTACGAGAAGGTCCATCACTTTGGAGAAGATGACGACGAGGTACAACCTGGAAACCCCAAACCATTGCTTCCTATCGGTGCAATACCGTGCTCCTACAACTATCAGCAACACACTGTATCAGGTAGTCGCTGAGCACCCTCCCTTGTCCTATCCCCTGAGGAAATTCTCTTCTGAAAGTGTAACGGATGACGTGTCCGTACACTTTTCGGTCCACATCTTACTCCTGTTCTGTTGATGCACATAATCCTATCTTGCAAAAGATCAGAAATAAAGGGTCCAGCCAGCTCAATAAAGGATCTCAGTCCAGCTCAAAGGGAACTGCCTTGTCCCTGAATCAGTCCAATATGCAGTGCATTGTGTTTTTTTTTTTGGTAAATCTGAGCCCATAGTATGATCACGTGACCCAAAAGGTCAGTCATGTGCCTGATGGACTTGGATGCAGAAATGCCATACAGATAAATAATAGTTTCGAAGATGTATTTTATAAATTGTATGTGAAACCAGTTTTTGCATGTTTGTAATTATTATTTTTATTGTACTGGTTTCATCCTTCTCATGGATTTAAAACTCGCAGCTAAGTGAGGCTTCTGAATGGCACATGGGTAACGTGTGTGTGAGACCATTAACCTGTCGATCGCAAATCAGAGCTAATTGCTATCAAGCTGATTGGTTGGGCTCTCACGGGATGGAGGGATGGCATACGTCCCCCTGTCACTTGCAGCAGTCACCAGCTAATCATGGCCGTCTGTGAGCTCATTCTAACAAAAGAGGCAAGAATCACTTTCGCGCCAAGTGTGCTTGGCCGCCTCCGAATGCGCCTGCACAGCAAGTCATAAAGAGACGAATGGCAGCGTCACATGTCACACAGGGGCCGTGTGCATGCCTATGTCACTCCCTCATTGGTAGTTGTATGCGATGGAAGGCAGTACATTACGGGTGGGAATTGCATACAATTAAATATTAGGGGAGGAAACAAGGAAAGGAGAAAATGGTAAAACCGGAAACATTTCTTAAAGTACAGTCGGTCCCCTTCTTATGAAATTAATCCGTTCCAACGCCTTTTTCAGAACCTAGAGTTTTCGTAAGTAGAGGTACATTTTACATGTAAAACACGTGATTTGTTCCAAGGCTCTCAAGACTACCCTTTAAAAATGATAAAAGCATACCTTTTAAGGTACTTTCTTCGTGCTGTCCATGTCGTCTTAGCAGAGTTATAATCTTACAAATGTTTATGCAAGATTAAAAGCCTGAGCCATAAAATGCAATTGGAATGACATAAACATGAACATGGTTCAAAGAAAGTTGGAACGACAGCGTCATCCTTTCTAGCCAATGGGAGGCCAGTGGGGCGGGATGTTGGGAGACAGCTAATAAGAGAGCAACTCGTGCATAGGTTGAGTGTTTGAATGGCGCGTTTGGCGCTTTTTGTAAGAAGTTGTTTCGTATACAGAGGACAAAAATTTAGGAAAATGTTTTTTTGTATACTGGATTTTTCGGATTCAGGGGTTTTTGTAAGAAGGGAGGGCCGACTGTATTAGGACTAAACCACTGTGTCCTTTGTAAGAAAACGGACACACAAAAAGATCAGACTCTGAAGCGCCTGGGAAAAAGTCAGTTTGATTTGACAACTCGGAGAGATGGTACATGTCAGGAACCCATCATGCATATGCATCACAGTTTAAGTGTTATGATCTGAGCTTGAGCCGGTCAAGGCTCAGCAACATTAATGTGGTAATAAAACGAAGCAGCTGAAGGTACTGAATGAACGGGTTATTACATCAATGCACTTTTTCTTCCCTGATGGGACCGATATAAAATGGGTACTCCGATAATCAAAGAGAGGTTTAGGAAGAATGAGGAATTATTTTCACATGCGTATTCCCCCCCCACCAAGAGTACTGACCTTAACCCTACTGAAAGTGAGAGTGGTGTGCTGGAGAAGATTATAGATGGGTTTTATTTTCTCGTCATCAATTTAAGATCTCGGTGAAAAGTGAATAACTCCAGACTCAAATAGATTCCAAAGGATGACAAAGTTTATCAAAACAAAGCGACTGTCCACTGCTTAGTATAAGCGATGTGACAGATCCGAAAACCATCTCTTCAGTACTTTGTACCAGGATGTCGCGCCTGTCAAGCACATGGTACTTTACAGACTTGTCGATCTTATCTGGTGAAAATGACACAAAGTGGTCTAGTCTGAATGATCCAGCTACGAGAGGAATGTTTTTAAACATAGGCATGCTCATTAAACCGACACATCAAGTACAATAAATTTTAGTATCAGAGTTTGTAAGTCGACCAGTGGATATTGAATTAGATTTTCTCTGTTCGGGATTCTCGCTGTGCATCTATATTACACCATTGCATTCTATTATAGAATTTTTATTATATATTATGTATCTATTATTATTGGGGTTTGGTCTGTCTGTACCGACGACTTGTTAGTGCGATAACTTTTAATGGAGATGACATAGGACCTGTAAATTTGGAGGAACCCCCCCCCGAAGGGTGACTATGGTGGGGTTGTGTTTGGGTAATGGTTTCTGATTCAAGGTCACATTTTTCTATATTCGTGCACTGTTTTGAACCTTTTTTGGTTTTGAAAAAAAAAATCTGATAAACCACTGTAGTATTGTTATTTGACTTTGATGGAGTAATTTGAAAAAATCATCATGTTTTGGTGTTTTGACTGAAGAATTTATGGTCCAACCTAACTTTTTTTTAATTTGATTGACAGACTATCTCCGGCAGAGCTACGGGCTGTCAACAGAGTTTGTCCCCCCTTCTGATTACAGCAAATTGGTGCTGTCTCTGCTGTCGGGGCTTCCCAACGAGGTGGACTTTGCCATCAATGTGTGTACGCTGATGTCGAATGAGAGCAGGCACACCATGCAGCTGGAGAAGGAGCCCAAACTAGTCACGCTGCTGCTGGCGCACACTGGCGTTTTCGATGACTGTACGATGAGTGGTCCTCATGTTTGGTTGTGATTTTATATCTGGTGGATGTCGTGTTTCTTTATTGATGAAATTATGTTTTATGTTGGTGTTGCTCAGCATTAGGAAGCTTTTCTGCTGTTTTTGGCACGGACTGGAGGGAGAAAACGTCCCGAGACTTTTCCAAGGTACAGGTGAAAGGCGTGAACCAAACCAGAAGCATCATCACGTCTGTTTATTTAAACTAAACAAATGATTTGTTTGTTTATAGTTTTGGAGAGACATTGTTGAAGACAGCGAAGTAAAGGATCTCATCTCAGACAAGAGCTTCATACAGCAAGGTTGGTGGACATGCTCGCACTCATTCAGGTCTTTGTTGTGGCGCTGCCGTGATTGCAAGAGTGGTTTCGCACTCAATTCATTTCAACCTTAACACTCAAATCCTGTGAAGGTCTGAATCCTGACCACACTCATGCACTGGCCGCACCTGCGCAGTAACAGGAAGGTGCTTAATGTTTTGGGTGAACAGAAGTACAGTCGGCCCTTGACATTCGTGGGGGTACGGTTCCGAGCCCTCCCGCAAATCGAGATAATCTGCGAGTTCTGTGTACGCGGAAGTAAAACCCCATGTATGACGTAACATGCGCGAATGAGCAGCCGGCAGTAAAATGCTATGTATCTAATACATGCGCTAAAATATGCTTCTTAAACACATTCTACAGACAGTCTTACTCATTAATACAGTATTAATGTAGTAAAATGTAGTCATGATTAAGAAAAACTTTTTAATTTTGTACTGTGATATTTAGTAATAAAATATATAAACATTATACAGCATATACTGTTGTAAAGCACTCGTTTTAAAGTCTTTTTCAATTATTATTCCAGTACAGTACCCAAGTTAATTCTGAGAATGTTTGTGTGTGAAATTTTATGTTCTGTAGCATGTTTAACAAATGATACCAAAAGGATAAACTTTATTACGCTTCATGTCCTTTTACATTGAACTGGGAGTGACGGCTTGGAGTGACGTGTGCAAGATGGCGCTGCCTAGAGGACGACGTCGTGGAGTTTTCAGTCAAATTGTTTCTTTGTTCATTTTAATTTGTTTTATTTGTTTGTTTATGGTTTGCACTATGCTCGTCTCGGATCAGTCGACCCTACTACAGCATGAACGGCTTCAGCTTCGGGCAATAACTTATACCTTGAGCAGCTATGCTATGCCCAGGTGGAATTTTGAGATTTACCGGCGCTTGGTTAGCTCAATGCTAGCGGTTAGCGGCTAGGCCCAGGCGGAGCTCTGAGAGGCTTGGTTAGCACTTCCGGCCATACTACGGACTTGAAAATGTTCATTCCCTTCGATAAAAGATGGACGGGCTTCATGCTCAGATTGCAGCGCAGAGGGATCTATAGGACTGTGTGTTCTGTGAAACATGGCTCGAGGAGAGTACACCCGATAAGGCGATTATACCAGCCGGTTACACGGCCTTCATCCCCTGCTATTCCAAGTGCCAGAGTCGTCGTTCGGCCCCTTCCCGCCTCGGCTTCTTTGTTAGCCGGGATGCGGCAAGCAGAGCTAGTATGCTATGGAGCCGCATCCCGGCGAACAAGCCAAGTTGAGCATGCTTAGTTATAACTTGGTAGTGTATAACTAAGCAGAGCTGACATGCTATGGTAGGCAGCGAGCCGCATCCCAGCTAACCCAGTCTGGCGGGAAGTGCTAACCAAGCCTCTCAGACCTCCGGGCTTAGCCGGTAGCCGCTGGCTAACTGCTAGCTAACCGCTAGCATGGAATAGATAGAAGATTATTGTATGCTTAGTTGCCCGAAGCTGCTCATAGACGAGCATAGTGCAAAACATGAACAAACCAATCAAACAAAGAAACAATTTGACTCTGAGAACTCCGTGATGTCGCCCTCTGGGCAGCGCCATCTTGGACACGTTACTCCAACTTCAATGTAAAAGGACATGAAGAGTACTGTTAAACATACTACAGAACATAAAATCTCGCGCATAAATATGAACTTGGAAAAAGATTTTAATACAACAGTTCAGAGAAAGGAGAAAGTCTTATTTCTTCAGAAGAGACATCCAGCGTTTTCTATCGCTTAGCTAGAGACACTGGGGGCAGTGGTGGTCTAGTGGTATAGGGCACTGGATTGCTGATCCAAAGGTTGGGGGTTTGAGTCCCACTCTCCACAAGGTTGTCACTCCCCCCCCCCCCCCCCCCCCAGTGCAGCTAACTGGGTTATCAAAGGCGGGCCATGTCTCTCACTGTCTATGGTGTGAGGCATGTAAAAGAACCATTGCTGACTTTCGTAAAGAGTAGGCTGCAAAGTCGTCAGCGTGTTTCTGTCCCTTGCTAAAAGGGTTGTGACAGGAAGGGCATCCGACGTAAAAACCTCTGCCAAATCAAACGTGCGAATCAGATGATTCGCTGTGGCGACTCCCGCGGAAAAGGAAAAAAGCCGAAAGGAAGACAGACAGACAGCCAGAGAAGACATTGAGTGGTATCATAGAGCTTAACTGGTAATTAAAACACAGAAAAAAGAGGCTCATTGATAACTTGTGGGCGAATGAGTAAAAAGGGACGGGACATCAGCTCAACCAATTAGCAGAAAGGAGGACAGCCATTGGCTGAATTTGAATCACATGCCGGTTGCTGAGCAGACAGCGTGTACTCATTCGCAAAACCGCGAATAGTCAAGGGCCTACTGTACAAGAATATCGGGGTGGGGCCGGGGACGCCGGTTTAAACTATAAAGGCTAATCCAGTCTTTTCTTCCCTCCAGATGGCCCAGAAAAGAATGCAGTGCAGGTTGTGCTGTTTTACCCCCGGAGGAACATGGGCATCTCTGACATGGAGGGTCAGCGCGTACTTCAGGTAGCCATCATCCTGAGGAACCTGTCGTTCGAGGAAACCAATGTCAAGCAGCTGGCGGTGAACCGCACTTGTCTGCGCTTCCTCCTCCTGTGTGCACACTGCACATTCATCTCACTGCGGCAGCTGGGCCTCGACACGCTGGCCAACGTAGCAGGCGAGGTCAGACGCCACTTTGTGGCGCGTCCTTTCCTGCGGTTTTTTATTGCGGCCTTTGTGCCGTTGGTAGTGTAAATTTTGTGTTTGAGTTGGAAATATTTTCTCTCTGTTGCAGCTTCAGCTGGATCCAGTGGACTTCCGGACGACACACCTGATGTTCCACACGATTACCAAATGTCTGATGTCCAGGGATCGCTTCTTAAAAATGAGAGGTAAGGAGGGAGAATCACCTCCAACTCGAGCCGCAGCAGGCGGAGGGCAGTTTATTCAGTGTGAGCGGTACAGTAGTTGGTACGACTGTCCGACAGCATGAGGGGTCCTGGGCTTGAGTTCCAGGCTTGGCAAGGGCGCTCCTGTATGGGAATCACCTGCCACTCGAAATTGTTGTTTCTGACGTCCACTCTGACATTAGTACAGTCGGCCCTCTACTTACAAAATTAATCCGTTCCAGAGCCTTTTTCATAGCCTGGAGTTTTCATAAGTAGAGGTGCATTTGACATGTAAAACGTGTGATTCGTTCCAAGGCTCCCATGACTACCCCATAAAACCTTTAAAAATCATAAAAGTACACCAATTTTGTATGAGATATGTGTTAAAATTATTTATTAATCCATTTAAACATCTTATAAACATTTATTAATTAAACCATTATTAAACATTTTTTATGAACACACATACACACACACACTGTCTCTTTTTCTCTCTCACACACACACACACACACACACACAAAACGGTCTCTCTCTCTCTTTGAGTGGCACACTCTGCCCAATGCGGGCTCCGCCCACACGCAGCGGGCAGCAGACGGAGCTTTTGAGACGGGGTGTTGTATTTAAAGCGGAATTACCTGTTTGAAAGATCTGAGAGGGAGAGACACGGGGGGGGGAGAGACAGGGGCGCGCGAGGGAGAGACACGGGCGCATGGGGAGACACGGGAGGGGGGGTCACAGAAGAGGGAGAGACACGGGGGTCACGCGCGAGAGACACGGGTCGCAAGGCGAGAGGGAGAGACCCGGGGCGCGCGAGAGGGAGAGACACGGGGCGCGAGAGGGAGAGACACGGGGCGCGCGGGGGAGAGACGGGGCGCGCGAGAGAGAGAGACGGGGCGCGCGAGAGAGAGAGACGGGGCGCGCGAGAGAGACACGGGAAGGCACTTGCACAAGAGAGAGAGAGAGACACGGGGGGCGCAAGAGAGAGAGAGAGACACGGGGGCGCCACAAGAGAGAGAGAGACAGGAGGGGGGCGCGAGAGAGAGAGACGGGGCGCGAGAGAGAGAGACGGGCATGAGAGAGAGAGAGACGGGGCCATGAGAGAGAGAGACGGGGCGCGCGAGAGGGAGAGAGACGGGGCGCGCGAGAGGGGGAGAGACGGGCGCCATGAGAGGGAGAGAGAGATCGGGCGCCGCGAGAGGGAGAGAGACGGGGCGCGCGAGAGGGAGAGAGACGGGGCGCGCGAGAGGGAGAGAGACGGGGCGCGCGAGAGGGAGAGAGACGGGGCGCCATGAGAGGAGAGAGAGACACGGGCGCCAAGGAGAGGGAGAGACACGGGGCGCGAGAGGGAGAGACACGGGGCGCGCGGGGGAGAGACGGGGCGCGCGAGAGAGAGAGACCGCGCGCGCGAGAGAGAGAGACCGCGCGCGCGAGAGAGAGAGAGACCGCGCGCGAGAGAGAGAGAGACCGCGCGCGCGAGAGAGAGAGAGACCGCGCGCGCGAGAGAGAGAGAGACCGCGCGCGCGAGAGAGAGAGACCGCGCGCGCGAGAGAGAGACCGCGCGCGCGAGAGAGAGAGAGACGGGGCGCGCGAGAGAGAGAGAGACGGGGCGCGCGAGAGAGAGAGAGACGGGGCGCGCGAGAGAGAGAGAGACGGGGCGCGCGAGAGAGACGGGGCGCGCGAGAGAGAGATTTGGGCCACAAGGCGAGAGAGAGACACTGGGGGCGCAAGAGAGAGAGAGAGACAGGAGGGGGCGGCGAGAGAGAGAGACACGGGGGTCGCGAGAGAGAGAGACACGGGGGCGAGAGAGAGACGGGGCGCGCGAGAGAGAGAGACACGGGGGGCCAGAGAGAGACACGGGGCGCATGAGAGAGAGACACGGGGCAAGGCGAGAGAGAGACACGGGGCGGGGGCGCGAGAGAGAGAGACACTGGGCGCGCGAGAGAGACACGGAAGCGAGAGAGACACGGGGGCGCACAAGAGAGACACGGGGCGCGCAAGAGAGAGAGAGACACGGGGCGAGAGAGAAGGCAAGAGAGAGAGACGGGCGCGCGAGAGAGAGACGGGGCGCGAGGGAGAGAGACGGGTGCGCGAGAGGGAGAGACACGGGGTCGCGCGAGGGAGAGACACGGGGCGCGCGAGGGAGAGACACGGGGCGCGCGGGGGAGAGACGGGGCGCGCGAGAGAGAGAGACGGGGCGCGCGGGGGAGAGAGACGGGGCGCGCGGGGGAGAGAGACGGGGCGCGCGGGGGAGAGAGACGGCGCCATGAGAGAGAGACGGGGCGCGAGAGAGAGAGACGGGCGAGAGAGAGAGAGAGACGGCGCGAGAGAGAGAGAGACGGGCGCCATGAGAGAGAGAGACGGGCGCGCGAGAGAGAGACGGGGCGCGAGAGAGAGAGACACGGGGTCGCGCACACGAGAGGGAGAGACACTGGGGGTCGCACACACGAGAGGGAGAGAGACACTGGGGGTCGCGCGAGAGGGAGAGACACACGGTGGGGTCGCGCGAGAGGGAGAGACACGGGGGGTCGCGCGCGCGAGAGGGAGAGACACGGGGGGTCGCGCGCGAGAGGGAGAGAAACACGAGGGGTCGCGCGCGAGAGGGAGAGAGACACGGGGCGCGCGCGAGAGAGAGAGACACGGGGCGCGCGCGCGAGAGGGAGAAACACGGGGGGGGGCGCGAGAGAGAGACACACGGGGGCGCAGAGAGAGAGAGAGAGAGACACGGGGTCGCATGAGAGAGAGACACGGGGCGAGAGGGAGAGACACGGGGTCGCGAGAGGGAGAGACACGGGGTCGCGAGAGGGAGAGAAACACGAGGGTCGAGAGAGAGAGAGAGACACGGGCGCAAGGCGAGAGAGAGAGACACGGGCGCCAAGGCCACGAGAGGGAGAAACACGGGGCGCGAGAGAGAGACACGGGGCGCATGAGAGAGAGAGAGAGAGACACGGGGTCAGCACAGAGAGAGAGAGACACGGGCGCGAGAGGAGAGACACGGGGTCGCCCACGAGAGGGAGAGACACGGGGGCGCGAGAGATAGACACGGGGCGCAAGGCGAGAGAGAGACACGGGGGGCGCGCGAGAGAGAGAGACCGCGAGAGAGACACGGGGCGCGCGAGAGAGACACGGGGCGCGCGCGAGAGAGACACGGGCGCCACAGAGAGACACGGGGGGCGCGCGAGAGAGAGAGACCGCGAGAGAGACACGGGGCGCGCGAGAGAGACACGGGGCGCGCGCGAGAGAGACACGGGGCGCGCGCGAGAGAGACACGGGCGCCAAGGCGAGAGAGAGAGAGACACGGGGGGCGCGAGAGAGACGGGCGCGCGAGAGGGAGAGACACGGGGTCGCGCGAGAGGGAGAGACACGGGGTCGCGCGAGAGGGAGAGAGACACGGGGGTCGCGCAGAGGGAGAGACACGGGGGTCGCGCGCGAGAGGGAGAGACACGGGGGTCGCGCGAGAGGGAGAGACACGGGGTCGCGCACAGAGGGAGAGACACGGGGGTCGCGCGAGAGGGAGAGACACGGGGGGTCGCGCGCGGGAGAGACACGGGGCTCTTAGTGTCTCTCGCGCGCTCTTTGTCTCTCTCTCTCGTGCGCGCGCGCTCTTAGTCTCTCTCTCGTGCGCGCGCGCTCTTAGTCTCTCTCTCGTGCGCGCGCGCTCTTAGTCTCTCATTCCCTCGTGCTCTTTCTCGCGCTCTCTTTCTCACGCGCGCTCTCTATCCTTCTTTCACGTTCTTTTTCTCTTCGCGCTCTCTCTCCTTCTCTCGCACGCTTGCACTCTCCCTCTCTCTCACCCTCTATTTTTTCCTCTTCTTTCTGTCTTTCTCTACCTATCCCTCACTCACTTTCTCTTTTAACTCTTTGTCCTTCTCGTACTTTTTTCCTCTCTCTCGCGCTCACTTTCCCCACCATTTATAATTTTAATCATTTGTCAAATTTTTTTCTATAGCAATGGAGATCATGGCAAATCTCAGCAAAGCGGAAGATAATGGTGTCCTGATCTGCGAGTATGTGGACCAGGAGTTGTACCGAGAGGTGATCGCCTTGCTCACCCTGCCAGACATCATGCTGGTGATCTCAGCCCTGGAGGTGCTTTATCAGCTGACAGAACTTGGAGAGATCACCTGCTCCAAGATTTCCGCTGTGGACAGGAGTATAGGTACGCATTGGTCTTTACTTTACTATCCAGTCCTTTAGTATTAAAACACTTCGGCACTTAAAGGTCAGGGTGTAGGAGTGTGCGTCTCTACGCAGACCAAGTGAACAGAGAGCACAAGTGTGAAGTAAAAGCAGCATTAAACAGTTATCCAGGTCTGTGACCGAGTTCAAACTATATAATCTTCTACTTGTGTGTGAAAAGATCTGCTGGTTCGTCTGGTGTCAGTTGATTTGCACGTGTTTGGACCTGACGCTCTGACGGCAATTAAACTGATCGAGCACCAGAGCACAAACAGCCAGGTGGCGGAGGTACGGCCGCAGCTTGTGGAGAACGTACCTCCTACGGGCCAAGGCACACCTGTCGCAGGTAACACTTCATTTCTTTTGACTGTCTCTCAGGTACTTTAGGGTTTGTTTATGTCGTTTAAAAAGGCCTTTCAAAGCCAACTTAGTGGAATATACTGTGTACGAAGCTCATGCTGCAGCCCATGAGGATGCTTCCTCTCAAACAGGAAGTAATTGACAGAAATAATAAGCTTGATGTTTTAAACATCTGTAATGTTTCAGCACTGCCCTCTACTGTCCTTCCCAAACATTACGCTTTCCTGTTAAGTCAAACCATGTTAAGCCAAACTGTGCTAAGGTGTCATGCTGAAGTGTTTTTATTCTGCTGATGGTTCTGATCCGGTTTCATAGTGACGAGAGTTGCTGTGCAGTCGAACCCTCCACCTGGAATTGTAGAGATTGATGGAGAGAAGTTTGCTTCTCAGTGGTAATTATTTTCTCCTTTTCTTTCTTTGAAATATTGTTTAAATTTTTTTTCTGGGTTACGTTGGTGGCTTTAACGGCATATCACATTACGTTTGGTTGGTTAAATTGAAGATGGAAAATGTGATAATTCGTTTGTGATGGGATAATTAATTTTTGGAATGAGGATGAGGGAGTGTATGCTTTTCCTGATGAGAGTTAAATATTTTGTAATACATATATGGCAGAAAAACATGGGATAATGATGATTCGTTAAAGTGTCAGAACAGATGAAAGGCACCAGATTTAAAAGGATCTGCGAGCTAATCTGTGTTCAGCGGAAGCATTTGAAACATTCCAGTGGTGAACAGTGGTTCAGGCTCTGGGATACTGATCAGGGGTTCAAGCTTAATTCCCACCAATCCCCACTGTTGGGGCCATGAGCATCGCCCTTTAACCCTCATCTGCTCAGCTGTGTAAGTGAGATAAAAAAATGTAAGTTGCTCTGGATGGAGGTGTTGGCCAAAGGACTGACTCTGACTTCAACAACAGAGATAACAAAACAAGTGAACATGGCCAAGTGGCGAATTGACAAGGTGCGTGACGACGAACCCCGAGATCGGAAGTTCGAAATTGGTTTAATGCCACAGCCATCTGTGACCTGGAATCCATGGGGCTAATTGGCCGAGCGCCAACCAGTCATGGGTGTCTGAGCTAATTCGTACGAGGCTACAGGTAGTGCTTTCCTCCAAGAGTGTTAGCCTGCCCCCAAAATGCACGTGCACTTCAAGTTCGAAAAGAGGCAGGTGGCTATCATTGCATGTCGATGAGGGGGCATTTGCATGCTTTTGCCCCTAACTGGTCAGTAGTTATTGTGATGGCTGATTGGATACGACTAAATTAGGGAGAAAATATTGAAAAAAATACAAAAAACAGTGAACATGATCAAATTTCTTATCCAAACTCCCAAACACGGCAGTTTTATTTTTATACTGCATGTTTTTTTAAACTGATTTTTAAAACTGAGTGTTGTCTGTTATAAGTTAATTAATTCAAATTTGTTTTAATTAAAATACACCGTATGAATGCCACAACTTTTAATATCAGAACTTTTTTATTTATTGTGAGGATGACTGTAACTGTCATGTTAGGATTTTGATTTATATTCCAGAAATAGCTGTTTAAGTTTTGACTGTATGTGGGTAGTAGTGCATGCGCACGCGTGAGAGAGAGAGAGAGAGAGAGGTCTCTAACAGAGATCTCCATGCAACTCATTAAAACTGTCGAGAGAGAAAAATATCATGTGTCAGGGAAAAAAGGAACGTGACCCAAAACAAGAAAGTGGGGCACAGTAAAGCGATGTAAACAAATGCATGTATGGGAGGCTCTGGTTAATAGAGTGAGTACAGTGAGGGGTGTAACAGAGGGTCATTCCCAAGCACCTCAGAAGAAGAAAAATTGTACGTCAAAAAAACATGCTGCAGAACAAAAGAACATACATCAACGGAAACAAAAACCACGCAATGAAAGTAATAACAGGGTGACCTGGTTGAAAGATGCTGGATTACTGATCACGAGGTTGCGGGTTCAAGCTCCACTGTCAATGGGTAGTCACTGCTGTCCACCCCCCCACTCCCGGGTTCCGCTAACTGGGTTATGAAAGGCCAGCCATGTCTCTCACTGACTGTGGTGGGAGGTTCATGTAAAAGAACCACTGCTTACTTTCATAAAAAAGAGCTACATCGCCATCTGCTGGTTTCTGCCCTACAATGGCCTGGCGAGCTGTCCAGGGTGTACTCTGCCCCTGCCCAGTCGGCTGAGACGGGTGTTAGCCTCCCCGTGACCCTAATTAGGATTAAGCAGTTCAGAAAATGAATCAATGAATGAAAAGTAATACAAATAAGAATATATATATATATATATATATATATATATATATATATATATATATATATATATATATATATATATATATATGTGTGTATATATATGTATATATATATATATATATATATATATATATATATATATGTGTATATATATATATATATGTGTATATATATATATATGTGTATATATATATATATATGTATATACATTGCATGAAAAAACATGCATTAAATGCACAGCTGTCCTGTTTTCATCTCGGCACAACGACCAGCTTGCTGTTGGTCTTTTATTTTGGTCTGTAATTAAAAAGGTGAAAGGCTAACGTAGTGTGTGGTAATTTCAGGATTAATCACAAACAGTAATGATTTGAAATTGTTTGAGCCAAATAAGCGTCCAGATTACACACGTCCATATTAATGCAATTATATAAGATGTGTAGAAAGAGATTTTGAGAATGTCTTTGTATTACTCTGGTGTATTTCTACTAGTGAAGGGGCGTGTCCAGCATTTACATTCACATTTATGGCATTTGGCGAACAATATCCAGAGTGACCTACAAATGAGGGTTAAGGGTTTTGCTGAAGGACCCAGCAGTTTCCCTTGGTGTGGTACTGGGGCTTGAACCACCACCCTTTGGATCAGTAACCCAGAACCTTAACCGCCGAGCCACCATTGCCGTCTCACTTCGCAGCAGCCTCTCGTTTCTAGTGCACGAACCCGAGACCTACCGCGGGTTGTTTAAGCTTGGTTTCTATTGAATTTCTATCAGGAATGCTCTTCTAAATAACATATGAGCTACTTCTCTTTGTGAATTACCTCTCCCATTCTCTTCCACCCTCCTCTCATACCAGGCTGAATGCTCAGTTTGAGGCACACGCAGAAGGCTCTGTTTCTCGCTCTGAGATGTACTCGGACTACCTGGCAACCTGTGGCAAGTTGTCACGTAGTGGTGTTCTCACTTCCAGTGGTTTTTATAAATGCTTAAGGTGCGCGCAGGTGTCTTTCTCCTCATATTTCCATTTCTTCATCTTTGTTTTAATACATATGCAGCAAAAATATATTGATTTGAATCCCTTTTGGTTTTAACAGGACGGTATTTCCTAATCACACCATAAAACGTGTTGAAGAGTCTAAAGTGAACTCTCAAGCTCAGATCCATGTTGCTGGGGTAAAAAAGAGGGCAATTCCTCTCCCTATTCAACTTTATTACCAGCAGCAGCAGTCCTGCCCTGTACCAGGGCCCAAACCGGAAGCCTCTGTAGAGCCTACACATCACACCCATTCAGGTAGCCCTCTAGTCTGCTTTATTGCCTTTTGAGCTATGTTTTGTTTATTGTCCTAATACCTATTTCTTCTGATGTTTCCTAGCGTTGACGCCTGGTGTGGGTGGGCAGTTTGTCCGGGCACCAGCACCAAGCCTTACTGCCAACCAGGCAGCACCACCAGTTGCCTTCAGCACGCATGGAGCACCACATCCCCAGTCTCATCCTCCAGCTCTCAACGCTCCAGCGCCAACTCACCCTGCTCCACGGCTCCCAGCAAGCCCACCGGTACAAGCTCCACCACCTTCCTCCCTAGCAGCTCCACCAATGCTTCCACGGCCCAACGACATCCTAAAGACAGCCATGATCCAGAGCTCCATCCCCACAACACCCAATGCTTCCCCTGTCTCCGCCCACTCCGCTGTCTCCAACCATAACATTACCCCTGCAGTGTCTCTACCCCAGAATCTCCTTCCGCATGCTCCAGTAACACTGATACAAAAGGCACTACCACAGGGACATGTACTCACAGGAAGAGTACAAGCAACATGCCCTCCTTTGGAGCAACAGCGGCTTCCAGCCCCACAGAGCCAGCAAGCTGCCTCCTCACAGGATACTGTGGCACTGGCCACTCAGTACTCGAGCACTCCTTGTTCACAGTTGGTGACAGATGGGCAGATATTCACTGTAGCAGGTGTACAGAGTGCCCAAGGACCACGTGTGACTTTCCAGAACATTGCCCCCAAACCTGCCCTGCAGGCACAACCGCCCCTCCAGCATTCGCTACACCACCAGCCACATCACCAACAACAGCAACAACAGAGCTTAGTTATTGTTAGCCCTAATCCACAGCCCAATCCTGCCTTCGCCCCGGCCATCCACCACATTGTGCTGGCCAACCCATCAACCATGCAAAACGCCCAGACTATCCAACTTTCGGGGCAGCCTGCCACCTCTCCCCAACCAGGCTCTTCATCTGGACAGCACAGCTCTTGCCCCAGTTCGCATATTCTGTCTCCATCTGCCAACCCCAGCCAGGGCCCTCCTCATGCGGTTAGCCAGATGTTGTCTATTAAGCGGCAGCAGCAGTTGCAGATCCATGCATCCACTCCCCCTCCACCACCCCCTCTTCCACCCTCTCTGCCACCCCCTTCCATGGCCCCACCTATGGCCCCTGCTCAGACTACCTCCACAGAATCTAGCTTGATCAAACAGTTGCTGCTTCCTAAGCGTGGCCCTACAACACCAGGCGGTAAGCTTATTCTCCCAGCACCACAGGTCCCTCCTCCTGCCAGCACCAGGGCACCTAGCCCACAGGTAGTTTACCAGGTAACCAATAGCAGCCAGGGAACGCCACAAACACCACAGCTGAACGTACAGCTGATGCAAAGCTCTCTGCAAGGTGCAGGTACTGTACAAACATTGCCCATTTCAATCATCCCAGGGCAGATTCTTTCCACCTCCAACCCTGCCACCATCTTACAGGCCACACCCACTAGCCAGGTCACATTCACGGTAGTGCCAAACTCTAATTTCCCCAATGCTGCTATTAGTAGCCAGGGGACGCCGCCATCACTGGTTTCACAGACTGGTTTGACCATCAACGCAACCCGTGCACTTGGTTTCCAGCTGACCCCACCTATACCACCTTCTGTATCTCCCTGCACAACCCCCGTACCACCTTTACGAGGTGACCGAATCATCTGCCAAAAGGAGGAGGAGGCCAAGGACGCTACAGGACTTCACATCCATGAGAAAAAGATTGAAGTGATGGAAAATTCCCTGGTAACTGAAGTCTCCACCAAAGCCAGTAACGGGCAGCCTATGGAGGTTGATGGACCTGGGGCTAAGCTGCTCAACGGTAGAAAATTTGACTCAAGTCTACCTCCATACCACTCAGGGAACAGCCAGCCTGAGGCTCTGCAGGGCACACAAGTACTCAATGGCCCCGCAGTGCAGGGCAATGATGGAACGGCAAAACAGATGTCAGGAGACCCACTCTGCGAATCCAGAAAGCCCCTTGTAAATGGGATATGTGACTTTGAAAGAGGGGAAGCCACTACTGGTACCCATCCAAGCAAAAACATTCCAAATCATAAAGCTTCCAAGCATATGGGCAATGGGGAGGTGCTGCTTCCTCAGAAAGTACATGAGACTTTTACTGACTCTCTCTTAACTCAGCAGGGCACTGCCAAAGCAGAGCAGCTGGAACGCTTGTCCAATGGGCCAAAAAGCTCTAGTCACAGTACTGAGATTTCCAATGGCCCCTCAGCCCAGAGCTTTGATACAGCAGGATTGAGGCAAGAACACCCACCGTACAACCACATCTCTCCGCCACCTATAGCTGCACCAACCACTCAGAATCCGCCTGGAGCAGACTTGGCCACTAATGGTACATCTGAGAGCAGACCTCTAAAGAGACCAGCAGAAGATGTGGAGAGGGGCGTTTCAGGAATTCCCAACAAAGTGGGAGTGCGTATAGTCACCATCAGCGACCCCAACAATGCTGGCAACAGTGCTACAATGGTGGCAGTCCCAGCAGGTGTCGACCCAAGCACAGTAGCAAAAGTAGCAATAGAAAATGTAGCGCAGCAGAGACCCAGTGTTCCTGCTACGCTTCCTGAATCTACCACTCGGGTAAGACTTCTACACTTGTGACATGGTCCACATTCCTTTTGAATGTTTCTCATTTTGTCTGCATGCAATGGAGAGAAAAAAAATTGAGTTTTTTTTCCAAGGTTGAAATTTCGGCAGGCTCCTGCTATTACATAAAATCATTAGGATGCCACCCACATGGAAGTATTTCATATTTTTTGCAGAGAGCCTATTTCTGTCATTTGGACATTTAACAACAGCAGGAAAAATTTAGAAACCAGACAGTAAATTAACCCTAGCACCACCTTCAACAGTATGCACAAGCACTATGCGCTGATCTCCAGTGATCATTGATGTTCAAGACCCACAGCCTTCTATTTTGTCAGTGACATCTAGTGGCAATTCCGGAGCAAAACATAATTTGGAAAAAAATGCCTTTTGTGCTTATTCTATTGCAGTTTTCAGCCATTTTTTAATCTACAGGGTGTAATCAAAAGGTATCTGAAATAGAACCCAAAAAAGGTAAATGTAATCAAATCACGGAAAAATTTTTATACTTCCAGTACTGTTTGGATAATGTCTTATTTTATGCATGTTGTGGATTTCAGAGGAGATCTGTTATTGGTAATTGAGAAATCAGGTTCAGAAAATTTACATAATTATTCTCGCAATATTGCGCCAAGGGCTGTGGCGCTTGTCATTTTGGCTGGCAGTATATTGCCCCGTGGGCTGTGTGTAGACCAGTGTTTCCCAACCTTTTTGAGCCAAGGCACACCTTTTACATTAGAAAAATCACGAGGCACACCGCGGAACAAAAATGATACTGCCCTCTAGCAGAACAGCAGTGTTCCTACACACTAAGTGAAATTGGTTCCGCGGCACACCTGATGATTTCTCGTGGCATACTAATGTGCCGCGGAACAGGGGTTGGGAAACGCTGGTGTAGACGTACTGGCAGTGGTACTGTTGTATGCTGAAGGTGGTATTAGGGTTAATAAACCAGTACGCTTAAAAAGAATTGGTGTTTGTAAAAGGGAAATAAAAGGCGAGTCTTCCTGTCTCTCCTATTTAAGCGTGAAGATCTGTTTTCACAGTCAGATCCTGTTTACACAGATTTTCAAAGTTTCAAACTGGCTAATGCAAACTTTCACTCTTGTGAGAAAAGAATGTTAATTGCTCAGGTCATATAAGGCAAGTTAATGGTAATAACTTCAAACGGAAATTAATCTAACAAGCCAGATAAAAAAACTCGTGAAATTCTGATCAAAAATCAAACCCAGCACGTCTACAATTCCTACATGATACAATTTATATCGAGTAAAACAAGTGCACCGTCATAGAAAAATATAAATAAAGCTATTTTTCAAATACAGTGGTACCTTGACTTACGAGTGTCTTTTATAATGAATTTTCTATGAGCTTCAATCTCACCAAAAATCTGCCCCCTAACGAGAAAAACTTTGATTTCCGAACTGATTAACCTTGAATTCTTCCGCGTGGGTTGCTCCGTGCTCCGAGAACACCTTGTGCAGTGCTTCTTAATTATTTTCTTTGTTGCCTCCAATAGGAAGGAGGGGGGGGGGGTGTTTCATCTCCCTCTCCCCGTGTTTACTGCACTTCATATCGTTTACTTTTTCCTACACCACAGGGAACACAGTGAGAGCGCTACTGCCACCTACTGTAGAGGATGTGTAATTACACTTAATTCTAGTACAGTATGGCAAAAAAGCATGTTCCCCAGGGTCAGACTCGTCCCTCCGGCATCACACCCCACTATTTGAGAAGCACTGGCCTCACCACGAGCCTTTCCTTGCTGGCATTCGTAGTGTGCACATGCATAAAATTCTCCTCCTCCTCTGTTACGGGCCACTTCATGCCTGTCCACGTGACATATTTGCTGCAGTCGATGATCGGAAGGGTTAGTTGACTCGTTGTTTACTCTTGTTTTTTAACTCAATTATTAATGTTAATGTACATGTATTATTATTATTAAATAATTATTGTATTTACATGTTTCTCTTTAATAGATTAAATATACGTGTTTGTGTCAGGTTATGAGTTTGGGAGGGGTTTGGAACGGATTAATTGGTTTTCTATTATTTCTTATGGGAATTTTTGTTTTATCTAACGAACATTTTGACTTACGAGCTCGCCCTCGGAACAGATTATTTTCATAAGTTAAGGAACCACTGTATATAGATATTTTAAGTATTCGATTCTGAAATGTGGCGGATATAACTGGATTGTGACAGATTTTTAAATCGTCAGGCTGAACAGTTATCCGAGATTAAAATCTTATTGTAAACTCCAAGCAAATATGTTGTACAAACCTAATTCATGTCTAGTTTTCTTTGTAAATCAGATTTCTGGGTTTGATAACTCGCTGTTTTTTTATTTTGGCTAATTTTCTTTGAGCAACCATGACACCATCACTTTAAATGATCTTTAATTTAGTTTTGTTGAACAAACACTGAAACTGCCATTAAAAATATCTCCTTGTCAGTTAAATTCAGGAGCTTTTAAATGTGCTTCTCCCGAATTTTTGCAACTTCAAGTCCAAGGAGCCAAATCCACTCCTAAAAGTTGCTGGATTGGAAAGTCATATGGTTTAATATTGGGAACTTTCTTCTTTAAATAATGATATATTTATAATGCTGACGATAAAGCAAACACAGTAGGCCCTCGACATTCGCGGGGGTTTGGTTCCGAGCCCTCCCGCAAATCGAGATAATCCGCGAGTTCTGTACCTGGAAGTAAAACTCCATGTATCATGTCACATGCGCGAAAGAGCAGCTGTAAGTAAAATCCTATGTATCTATTACATGGGTTAAAATATGCTTCTTAAACACATTCTATAGACAGTCATACTCATTAATACAGTATTAATGTAGTAAAATATAGTAATGATTAAAAAAACTTTTCAATTTTTACTCTTTTTTTTTAATTGATGATAAAATATAAACATTATACAGCATATACTGTTGTAAAGCACTCGTTTAAAAGTCTTTTTCAATTATGATTCCAGTACAGTACCTAAGTTAATTCTTAGAATGTTTGTGCGTGAGATTTTATGTTCTGTAGCATGTTTAACACATGATACCAAAAGGATAAACTTTATTACGCTTCATGTCCTTTTACATTGAAATTGGAGTGATGTCTCCAAGATGGCGCTGCCTTGATGTCAACGTCGCGGAGTTCTCAGAGTCAAATTGTTTTTTTGTTCATTTTAATTTATTTTATTTGATTGTTTGTGTTTTGCACTATGCTCGTCTATGATCGGTCGACCCTACTACAGCTATGAGCAGTTTCAGCTTCGGGCAAATAAGCACGTAACAACTTCTATCATGAGCTAATATGGTATGGGAGCTCAATGCTAACCGCACCCCGGCTAACAATAAGCCCAAGGCGGAGTTCTCAGAGGCTTGGTTAGCACTTCCGGCCATACTGCTTGAAAATGTTCAGTCCCTACGAAACAAGATGTACGAGCTTCATCCCCTGCAATCCCAAGTGCCGGAGTTGTCGTTCGGCCCCTTTCCGCCTGGGCTTCTCGTTAGCTGGGGTGCGGCTCGCATTGAGCTGTCTACCATAGCATATTAGCTCTGCTAGCCGCACCTCGGCTAACAAGAAGCCCAGTTGAGCTTGCTTAGTTATACACGCCCGAAGATACTCCGATCTTATAGCTATAGTAGAGTCGACCGGTCGTAGACAAGCATAGTGCAAAACATGAACAAATAAAACAAATTAAAACGAACAAAGAAACAATTTGACTCTAAGAAGTCCGTGACGTCGCCCTCTGGGCAGCACCATCTTGGAGACGTCACTCCAAGTTCAATGTAAAAGGACATGAAGAGTACTGTAATAAAGTTTATCCTTTTGGTATCGTTTGTTAAACATGCTACAGAACATAAAATCTCATGCATAAACATGAACTTAGGTACTGTCCTGGAATAATAATTGAAAAAGGTTTTAATACAACAGTTCAGAGAAAACTGTCGTTTCTCAGGAGAAAGTCTTATTTCTTCAGAAGAGACATCCAGCATTTTCTATCGCTTAGCCAGAGAAGACGCATAGCATTTGAGTGGTATCACAGAGCTTAACTGGTAATTAAAACACACACAAAAAGAGGCTCATTGACAACTTGTGCACGAATGAGGAAAAAGGGGCGGGACATCAGTTAAATCAATTTGAATTTGAATCACGTGCCGGTTGCTCGGCAGTCCGCGAATACTCAAACCGTGGGTGCAAAACCACGAATAGTCAAGGGCCTACTGTATCTCAAACACAGTAAACATGTGTATTTCCGATTTGCTCGCCAGGCAAAGCCATGTAATTATCCAATTAGGCAATCATGTGGAGGCTGGGCCTGTGATATACAGGAAGCGAAAATGCCAGATGGTTTCCCAATCTTGGACAGTGTAGTGTCTATAATCTTGTGCACCCAGCATCCTGTCGTAAGCTTTCACACTGCATCAGTCTCCAGTGCCAGCGTGTTTTTCTGTGCATCCCAGTTGTACTGTTATTTGGCCAAGTATTAATTTACGCATCTAGCCATTCTTCATTGTGCCATTATATCATCGAGGTGTTGTTACTGCCACCTGATTTGGAAAATTGCGAAAAGTATTTTTATTGAAGTTGGCAGTGAGGTTACATGCAGTATATTTTATTTATACTGAAGAATGTTTTATGATTTATTGTGGTTAAGCATGCACGCCATAAGGTTTGGGGTTCGAGTCCCACTCTCCACAAGGTTGTCACACACACACACACACCCCCCCCCCCCAGCGCAGCTAACTGGGTTATCAAAGGCCAGCCATGTCTCTCACGGTCTATGGTGTGAGGCACGTAAAAGAACCATTGCTGGCTTTTGTAAAGAGTTGGCTGCAAAACCGTCAGCGTATTTCTGTCCCTTGTCAGGAAGGTCACCCGGCGTAAAAACCTATGCCAAATCAAACGTGCGAATCATTCGCTGTGTAATCACTTGTCTGATTAAAGGTGATTTGCATAGCTGCCAACTAGTACATAAAAAAAACTTACGTTTTCTTGGGTCTGAGTACGGAAATACGTTTTTGGGTCGGATAATACGAATTCAAATAATGCCAGCTATTTCGTGAAAAATATACAAACCATACACTTTGGCTACAAAGAATGCAAATAAGAAAATGTATGAGCCACTCAGAGTACCGTCCCTTGCCAAAATTAGCGACTGCGCGTGTGTATGGACACTGTTTATACCGGAAGTTGGGCCATGAAGTAGCATGCATCTGTAAGGCTGTCGTGCAGCACTGTAAGAGCACGGTGCATGAAAGGTCTTTACAATCTGAATCGGCGGGAGGACGTGCTCAAACTTGGTTGATTTTCAATTGAAGGACAGAAAATACCGATACAGTCGGCCCCCAATTTACGAAATTAATCCGTTCCAGAGCCCTTTTCGTATAGCGGGGATTTTGTAAGTAGGGGTCGCATCTTACATGTTAAACACCTAATTCGTTCCAAGGCTCCAGTCTTTGGACTGGATAAACCCCGTAAACCATTTAAAAATGATAAAAGTACACCAATTTTGTATGAAATGTGTTAAAAGTAAAAGAAAATTATTTATTAAACCATTTAAACATTTTATTAACATATTAAACCATTTTATTCACATATTTATTAAGTAAACCATTATTAAACCTTTTATTAACACACACACACACTCTCACACACACACACACACACACACACACACACACACACATACACACACACACACACACACACACACACTACAATGCACATGTTTATTCTAGCGCTGCGGGCCACGCTCACAAGAAGTGAATTCAAAGCGTATTCCCTGCTTGACCATTTACTGAATTAAAACAACTTAAAAAAACGAAACTAAAAACTAAAGCGTTATTCCTTCTCTCTCTCTCTCTCGCTCTCTCTGTCTCTGGCCCGCGCTGCGGGCCACCCACAAGACGTGAATTCAAAGCGCATTCCCTGCTTGACAAACTCAACTTTAATTTGATTCGTTGAGAGATCGGAATTCCAGATGAGCTCAAATGCACCCACATTTATTAAACATTTACTGAATTAAAACAACTTGGAAAAACTAAACTAAAAACTAAAGAGTGAAACTTCCTTCTGTCTCTATCTGGGAGGCCAGTGGGGCGAGATGTTGAGAGACAGCCAATGAGAGAGCAACTTGCGCGTCGTGTGAAATTTTGATTGGCGCGTTTGAATTTCTTTTTGTAAGAGGGGTTGTTTTGTATCCTGGGGACGGAAACTCAGGAAAATGTTTTTCGTAATCCGGGGATTTCGTACACTGGGGTCTTCGTAATTTGGCCGACTGTACTATCAAAGCTGAATTTTTGTTTGCAGCCTTTTACGTGGAGCATAACATTCCTCTTGCTGCTGCGGACCACACGGGCAAACTACTCAAGTAGCAGATGTAAACAAGACAGACCGCTGTACCTTCAATGTCCTCAGATTCTTTTTCACAAAGTTTCCAGTATTGATCAAAACTGGAATTGAAGACACAGATGAAGCTATCAACAACCTTGAGATTGAGTTTAAAGATTATTGCTCAACCAGTTTCAAAGAGGAACAAATGAGAACACCTGCAGATGAGTTGTGGTTCTCACCTTCCCACACTGTCAAGGGAGATGGGACGCCCAGATTTCAAAAGTTGAGCCAATGCATGTTCGGCATTTTATCAATTCCACACAGCAATGCTGAATGTGAAAGAATTTTCAGTCAGGTGAGGAAGAATAATACAGACTTCAGGGACTCGCTGTCAGATGACGTGCCTTCAGCCCTACTTATTCAAAAATCAAGAAGCAACACCTGTTATGAACAGACATTCACCGCCTTTTTTTTGAAGAGAGCAAAGACAAAGGAAGCAGTCAAAAAGGACCAGTTAGAAGAATGATCATAGCTTGGCTTTTACATCCCCTTGTATGTCTGTATACTTCTCAATGGGGGAAGTTTATTTTCAAGTGAAGGGATGTCTGTGGAGTTAGGATTGCTTTGTACGACCATGTACCGTTTGTTGCATTTCAGATGAATCACCTTAAAACATGTGGGGCCGGTGGTGTAGTGGTTAGGGTGCTGCGCTCATGATCGGGAGGTTGTGAGTTCGAATCCCACTTGAGACCCTCACTGAGACCCCTTGGCAAGGTCTCAACCACAGGTGTGCCTCTGTTCACCCAGCAGTATAAATGGGTACCAGTAAAATATACTGGGAGGGTAACCTGCGATGGACTCGTGTCCCATCCAGGAGGAGATGAACTCCTGGTCGCTTCACGCTACAGAAACCGGGGATAAGCACCGGCCTGATGAGGTATGGTTCGGGTGTAAAAACACAACAGACTTTACCTTTACTTACCTTTACCTACCTTTAAACATGTTGAAGAATGTTAATTCTCAAAAAATATATACATGGGGAAAAGGGATGTTTCGTATCACTTCAGTGCATTTTGACAGGCTGTGAGAGCAGAGTTTGTTTTTTGGTTTGGAAAAGTTGGCAGCTATGCATTTAGATTAACATGACCTCTTATTGTAGGTTGTGTGGTGAGGTCTGTTCTAAAATGGGCTCAAGATTCACTCCTTGCTCTGTAAGGCATACATGGCAATTTTCCACGGATCTGCGGAATTCTGTGGTTTTTATCTCAAATTGGTCATTTCTGTGAATCGTCTAAATCTATTAAAGGCTCAGTACTAAAGTATTCAATGGCGCCCTTGCTCAAGTGAAAAGTGCCAACTTATGGTGGAGCGCCTCACATATTGTAAGCTGCTCGTTGATTGGCTGTTTGAAGCTTCATGTAAATTGACTCGGCTCAGCTTCATGTAAAGTGACTCGACTCAATGCAAATTTGCAGCGTGTTGTGTTTAAAATGGTGCCCACGTTAATGAAAGAAGAGGAATCCCACGAGTCAGAAATGGATAAGGATGTTAAGAATAAGTTTAAATGGGAATGGCGAGAAAAGATTGTGAAATTTGAGGTGAAAATCGGCAAACAGACTCGGAACGTATCGGAACCTTTGGCGAGTTTCATGAAGAAATCTGATGTCGCCGGCAAGGCCTTGTGTGTTTATTGCAACGACCTGATCAATTATGGATCTCGTGGATGTATTGCACTTATGGCCAATAGACAAGCGCACTCGGAGGGGATTACTAAATATTTATTTCGTTTAGATAACGTGAAATCCCATTGAAATGTAACCTAATAAAAGTAATCATCTGTTCCTTTCGGCTTTTCCCTTCAGGGGTCGCCACAGCGGATCATCTGCCTCCATCTCACCCTATCCTTTGCATTTTCTACTCTTACTCCAACAACCTTCATGTCCTCCTTCACCACATCCATAAATCTCTTCCGCCTTCCTCTGGGTCGTCTGCCTGGTAGTTCCAACCTCAGCAGCCTACTACCAATACACTCACTATCCCTCCTCTGTACATGTCCAAACTATCTCAATCCAGCCTCTCTGACTGTCTCCAAAACCTCTTACATGTGCTGTCCCCCTGATGTGCTCATTCCTGATCCTATCCATCCTCGTTACTCCCAAAGAGAACCTCAACATTTTCATCTCTGCTACCTCCAGCTCTGCCTCCTGTCTTTTCCTCAGTTCACTGTTTCTAAACCATACAACATCGCTGGCCTCAACACCGTCTTGTACACTTTTCCTTTCATTCTTGCCAATACCTTGAGAGAGAGAGGGAGAAAGAGAGAGATAGAGAGAGACTGCCTACAGAGTCAGTCAGAGATGAAAGGAGGCTTAACTCTCTTTCGAGAGAGCACATTGCAGCTTTTTCATTTTTTAAGTTGTTTAATTCAGTAAATGGTTGATAAATGTGGCATGCTCCGCCAAATGTGAGCAAACGCGGCTCATCTGGACCTCCGATCTCTCAAGGAATCAAGTTAAATTTGAGTTTGAGTCCTGCATATGGATAGAGCCTGCATTCAGTGGAGCATGCCACAATACACATTTAATGTGTTTTGTGTGTGGGTGAGAAAGAGAGGGAGCGATCGAGAGAGACAGTGTTGTGTGTGTGTGCGCGCGCGTGTCAATAAAAATGTTCAATAATGGTTTAATTAATCTATATTTTAATAAAATGGTTTAATATGTTAATAAAATGTTTAAATGGTTTAATAAATAATTTCCTTTTACTTTTAACACATACATATTTCATACAAAATTGGTGTACCTTTATCATTTTTAAAGGGTTCAAGGGGTAGTCTTGGGAGCCTTGGAACGAATCATACGTTTTACATGTAAAATGTGCTTCTATTTACAAAACCTCCGCATTACGAAAAAGGCGCTGGAACGGATTAATTTCATAAGTAGGGGGCCGACACTACCTCTCAATGAATTTCTCGTGCCTCTTGTTCTGAAGCAAGCATCGATAACTTGTTTGTAGAACTCAGCTTTATCATTCTTCAGTTTAAAAAGTTTGTCTCGATGGAGGTCACTATCAGTGAAGAAAGTTGTCCTTGATCACTTCTGTTTGGACTGTAGGTTTTTAGTCTTTTCAGCATTGAGAATGGTCGCTCCACTGCTGCTGTAGTAGCTGGAACAATGAGCACCTGCTGGAGCAACCTTGTTGCCTCAGGAACAGTTTGAATGAGGTCCTTCTGGGCCAAAAAGCTGAGAATTTGTCCAGGAGATTTACATTCATCTCTCAACATTTGTGAACCATACAGTCCAATGAGATCCGCCTTTAGTTTCACAGAGTCAAGGATTTTGGCATATTTTGACAGGCTCTGCAGTTTGGCGTCAACAAAATGTTGCAAGATTTCACTGAATTTTGTGCAGTTCACCAAACCAAGAAAGCCAGCTTACCAAAATGATCAAACCTGGCATTCATTTGACAGCTTGTGTTTTCCAGAATGTTACAGAACACTAGTTTTTGTTCACATCTAATTGACTGTCTGTCTCCACTCTGTCAGGTCCAGTGCGCCGCTTTTCTGCTTAAATCGGTCACAGAAACTCACAAACTTCAGTCTTATGCACTTGAGAACTGCAGATGCATGCATGACAATACTGTATTCAATGTCCATCACTTTGTTTTGCATCACTCTAAAAAGTGTCTGTTTCATTGAAAATGTCCTCAGACGCCATAAGGAGAAAAAATGTTGATGCTTTTGACAGCCACTAATCATATCCTGCTGCCATCATCAGTGTGTCATTATCCCAGCAGTCGGGATTTTTCATAATAACATGAATTAATATGCGTAGATCATTTTGGAGCATGCTTATTGTCTGCAGCAGCCTAGAGTTAGAGCTACATCTTGTAGGTGCTGCTCTGGGTAAACATTGCTTGACAAAATCATCCAGCAAGTGAGTGCGCTTGGTTTACTTGCTGAAAAATTAGGGTAATCCCTCAGATGTTTTTAAAAAACGAGTGACATACGGACATGCAGTTTGCTGATTGTAAGAGCACCAAGTTTAGCTTGTGTGTGTTACAGTGCACGAACATAGCTTTGGGCAATTTTTCTTTAATTTTTGCTTGCAAACCATTAAGCTCTGAGGACATTGCAGTGGCCCCATCATAGGCCTGAGATACAAGCTTGTCTGTACAGTCATACTTTTCCAATACTCCCAGAACATACTCGGCAATGGCAGGAGAGCGTTTGTCCTCACTCACATCATTAAAGCCCCAAAACACCACCTTTATATCACAGCTTGCTTCAGATGTAGCTACATACCATAATATGACCGAAATCTGAGCTTGGCTGGTGACATTTGTAGTCTCATCTAAATGATGCTGCACCAATCTCTTTTATGAAATGTCATTTCTAATGACATCACTGACTGCGTCGATCAAATCATTCTGTATTCTATTTGACAAGCCATAAAATACAGTGGATGTTTCCAAATGTCTTGCTAGCCTGTCATCTTTCTCAGCAAAAGCATGCAATAGTTCAACATAATTGCCATGATTAGCTGAGCCTGTATTTTCATCACTTCCATGAAATGCCACCTGTTGTTTGGTGAGGATGCAGGTAGCATTGATCTTAAAATTTTTCGGTTTTCCTTTACCTTAGCATTGTGGATGCTGATGTTGAGTCTTCGCTCTTTGTCCAAAGCCAAGTCTATCATGGACATCCCAACATTTTTAGTGCGGTGTATATGTGTATACATATATACAGTGGTACCTCACCTTATGATGGTCCCAGCAAACAAAAAATCCAGGTTACGAAACACATTTTCCAAAATTTTTTGTCTCTGAAGATGAAACAAGTTCTTACGAAACTCGCCAAACGCGCCATTCAAACAATGCACGAGTTGCTCTCCATTGACTATCTCCCAACATCCCTCCCCGCTGGCCTCCCATTGGCTAGGAGGGATGACGCAGCTCCCTTGAGCAACAGCTTGTTTCATGGAGTTTTTCGAGTGTACTCATTGCAACTTAATTTTTTTTGGCTCAGACTTTTAACCTTGCATAAACATTTGTAAGATTATAACTCCTAAGAAGACATGGACAACAAGAAGTAGGTTTCTTAAAAGGTATGCTTTTATAATTTTTAAAGGGTAGTATTGGGGGTTTTGGAACGAATCATGCGTTTTACATGTAAAATGCGGTTCTACTTATGAAAAATCCAGGTTACGAAAAAGGCTCTGGAACGGATTAATTTCACAAGATGAGGTACCTGTGTGTGTGTGTGTGTGTGTGTGTGTGTGTGTGTGTGTGTGTATAATATACACACAGCCATGCCTCGGTTTTACGGACTTTGCTTTAACGGATTTCGGATGCAATGGACAAAATCCGTAGCTTTCGACTAATCTGGATTGTCCGGACGCGGGTCGTTGTTTCCGAAAGTGACCACCAGACTGGCTTGAAGAAATCTTGTGCATTTAAATCTATTCATCCATTTTCAATGCCACATCACTGTGGTGTGAAGCGGAGAGTCAATCCTTTCTATGTGCGGGCGGGTCCGATACCTCGAAACTCTAATTTTATTGGACCCACACACTGCAGTGTTTATGTGACAGGAAGCGCGTCCCAAGTTTTGGCAATTAGCTGGTCTGCGGGTTGAAGTTTTTCTATGTCTGTCCATTTGTGTTTGCTTGCCAGCTGTGCTTGGCGTGGAAGTGAGCAAAACGAGGGAAAATTTATCTCTTTACTCAACAACACGCGCAGTCTGTGGGTGTTGTTATAATTCAATAAAATTAGAGTTTGAAGGTATTGGACCTGCCCATATACTGGCGTACAGAAAGGATTGGAACTCCGCTGCGCGCCACAGTGACGTGGCATTGAAAATAGATGTATAGATTAAAATGCGCAAGATTTATTCATCTGTTTTTGTTTTATTGGATGGCTTTTTTTGCATCTTTATTTAAATGACAGTGAAATTATGTATTTGTGATCCTGTTAAGAAAGGCCACCTGATTTATCTGAGAGCCAGATACAGTCATCAAAACAGCCACATCTGGCTCGCGAGCCATAGGTTCCCGACACATTATATAGAATATGTGGCTCTCAGAGGATTAGATTTTAAAATGTCTTTTTTTTTTTTTTTTTTGGCTCTCTTAGTCAAAAAGATTCCCGACCCGTGATCTTATGGTGTGCATTTACAGAGTATACAGTATATTTGCAGATTACATAGTGTGCTTAAGTAAACGTTTTTCGTGACGTAATCGTTGAAATACATGGAATCGGAAATTTGGGACAATCGGGTGCTTCGGACCAGTGCCCCCCCCTCATTAGTCTGTTAAACCGTGGCGCGCGTGTGTGTGTGTGTATAATATATATATATATATATATATATATATATATATATATATATATATATACACACACACACATACATACAGCCAGCCAGCCCTCTACTTAATTAATCCGTTCCAGAGCTTTTTTCATAACCTGGAGTTTTCCTGAGTAAAGGCGCATTTTACATGCAAAACGCGTGATTCGTTCCAAGCTCCCAAGACTACCCCATAAACCCTTCAAAAATTCTAAAAGTACACCAATTTTGTAGAAAATATGTGTTAAAAGTAAAAGAAAATTATTTATTAAACCATTTAAACATTTTATTAACATATTAAACATTTTTTTATTAACACACACACACACACACACACATACAAAACACTGTCTCGCTCTCTCTCTCTCTCTCTCACACACATAAAACTTGCCAAATGCGGGCTCTGCCCACACGCAGCGCAGAGCTGATGGAGAAATTATATTTAAATGTTTAAATGGACGGGATGATGTATTTAAAGCGGAATTACAGTACCTGTTTGAAAGATCAGAGGTCCTGATTCAATATTAACTTGCTTCTTTGTGAGATTGGAGATTTTTATTAACGCACATATACACACACATAAAACACTATCTCTCTCTCGCTGTAGTGTTTTTTTGAATGCAGGCTCCGCACACACGCAGCGCGGAGCTGACATAAAAATTGTATTTAAATGTTTAAATGGACGGGGGATGTATTTAAAGCGGAATTACAGTACTTGTTTGAAAGATCAGAGGTCCTGATTCAATATTAACTTGCTTCCTTGCGAGATCGGAGGTCTTCTCCCACGGAGTACTGTTTTCTTGCTCCTTCTGCTTCGATATCGTGCTGAAATAATCGCCTCTGTCACTGTATTTCCGCTTTTCTGTATTTTCCGGGTCCATGATGGATAACGAAATATAACACTGCAATAGTCAATCTCAAAATAAACTCTCGAGCCAACATTCATGTTCAACTCTCCTCTTTAACGCATATGTCAAACAGGAAGTATGGGTACAGGAAGTATGGGTACAGTTAAGCTGCCTCCTGGCTAATGGGAGGCCAGCGGGGCAGGATGTTGGGAGACAGCCAATGAGAGTGCAACTTGTGCATCGTTTGAATTTGTGAATGGCACGTTTGAATTTTTGAATAAAAGTTGAGTAAAAAGAGGACAAAAATTTACGAAAATGTTTTTTGTAACCTGGATTTTTCGTATTTAGAGGCTTTCGTAAGTAGAGGGCCAACTGTGTGTGTGTGTGTGTGTGTGTGTGTGTGTGTGTGTGTGTGTGTGTGTGTGTATATATATATATATATATATATATATATATATATATATATATATACACACACACGCACACATACATACACAAAGACACATGTATGTAGGTATATGTATGTCAGGGAACACAGTGAGAGTGTCACTGTCACCTACAGTAGTGGATGCTCAATTACACTTAATTCTAGTACAGTATGGCAACAAAGCAGGGACAGTGGTGTAGTGGTTACGGTGCTGAGCTCATGATCGGGAGGTTGTGTGTTTAAAATCTCAGTTAGACCCCACTGTGCTAAGATCCCTAGGCAAGGTCTTTACCACAAGTGTGCTTCTTTTCACTCAGCGCAGGTACTAGTATGGTACCAGAATGGGTACCAGTAAAAATATACTGAGAAGGTAACCTGCGATGGACCAGCGTCCCACCCAGAAGGAGTTGAACTCCTAGTTGCTTCAAGCTATGGAAACCGGGGATAAGCACCAGCCTGATGAGCCACCCAGCTTGGGTGTAAAAAGCCCAAAGGTCTTTACCTGTGGCAACGAAGCATGTTCCCCAGGGTCATATGCCCCCCCCCCCACCCCCCCACCCCCAGGCATCACACCACACCATTTGAGAAACACTGGCCTTGTGGGAGCTCACCACGAGCCGTTCCTTGCTGGTATTCGTAGCGTGCACATGCACAAAATTCTCTTTCTATTATGGACCACCTCACACCTGCCCACGTGACATTTTCGCACCCACGTGACATCTTTGCCGCAGTCGATGATCAGAATGGTTAGTTGACTTATTGTTTATTCTTGATTTATTATTTATTATTAATTATTATTAATGTTAATGTACAATTGTTATGAAATATTTGTCTTTACATGGTTATCTTTAAGATATTAGGTTAAATATACGTGTTTGTGTCAGGTGATATGAGTTTGGGAGGGGGTTGGAATGGATTACGTAATTGATTTTCTATTATTTCTGATGGGAATTTTTATTATTTTATCTCATGAACAGCTTGACTTGCGAGCTCACCCTCAGAACGGATTAATTTAATTCAGTCAAAGTACCACTATATATATATATATATATATATATATATATATATATATATATATATACACACACACACACACACACACACACACACATATATATATATATAATATGTATGTACATACACACACACACACACACAGATCCCTCACTCGCCGCGGTTAATTGGGACTGAGATCCCCACCCGACCATCGAAATCCGCGAAATAGGATCACACCCCCGACTGACATATACGTACATGTATTCTGTCTTCCTTTCGGCTTTTTCCCTTTTACTTGGGAGTCACCACAGCGAATCATCTGATTCGCACGTTTTGATTTGGCAGAGGTTTTTTTTTTACGTCGGATGCCCTTCCTGTCACACCCCTTTTAACATGTATATGTGTATTTAATATAAATAACTACACATCCAATGCTATAAATGCTTATAATAACAATTAAACATTGAAAAAAATAACAAGAATTAAATATAAATACAGACACTCTCCAACTTACCAACATTCTTTTTTGCAAACATCCGGAGATACCAACATGTCCAAGGTTGAAAGTGAAATGAAATTGAAGAACAAGTAGAAATAAAAATGAAATAAAATCCACAGAAAGATAGATAATAAATATAAGTATGAAATATGATTAGACATTATCCTGAGGTACACTAAATACTAGGCTCTGGCAGAGGGGGGCGTGGCTGCTCAGATGCACACAGATACAACAATGTATCCAATTTTGATGGGAGATTTTGGATTGTTTTTTGTTGGTTTAGGGTTTTTTTTTTTTTTTGCATAATTGGCCTGGTTTTTGTGACATTTTCCTTAACTTTTCCACCTATTCCTTAATTTTCTTATTTTTTTATATATATATATATTTTTAAAAAAAACACAATTTACTGAAGCCACATTAATTGAAGCACAAAGTAGCGAGGGACCCGTGTGTGTGTGTGTGTGTGTGTGTGTGTGTGTGTGTGTGTGTAAATATAAAATCTGTGTGTTTGTATTAAATAACAAAAAGTTTAAACTGGTTTTAGGACTCAGTACCTTCACTGTTTTGATAAACCTGGAATATAAACGCAGTCCTATATCACATCTGAAATGTGGGTTCTGTGTTTTCTCTGTAGCAGCAGCCCGTGTCGGCACAGTCTCCACCTCTGGTGGCTCAGACCGCACAGAAAGTCAGTCAGAGTTCAGTTCCTCCAGGTGATGGTCCTCAGGCCGCAGCTCTCCCTCTGGAACAGACGCGAAAACCTGGACAGAATTTCAAATGTCTTTGGCAGTCTTGTAAAAGGTAAGGACTGATTCATAGTGCTAATTTGTTATGTGTTAAACTGCACAGAGTCTTTTTTTTCTCTCTCTCTTTTCTGGTTCAGTCGTGAAATCCAGGGCGTGAGAGCTTGCTGAACCGATTCATGATGCTATTAGTTGTATTTATTTCTGTGTATTTCTCTGAAATTTAGTTGCAAATCGCGAGTTGTCAGTCATTCTTTAATTATTAAATAATTCCAGGTAAAGCTATGTAATGTCAACAGGGTTTAAAGGGACATGTTGGAGAAATGGGGTTTTAGATATGATAAGGACCCAAACAGATGGCATTGTGTACTTGTTGGGTCATGTGACCCACTTAACATCAAGTACAACTTGTGACAGGTATACACACATGACGCTTCCATCTCAGGAAAGATGTGGATGATGCGTTAGTGTCTTTGAAGAACCTGCTCACGCAGAATCGTCAGGGTTCACCACCCAGTCTTTCTCAGCAGCTGCTTCTCGCTAACTCATTACAGTGTGAGCCAGGGGCAACCAATGTCCATTTTAACCCTTTATATATGAAATTAATAAGTAAAACAAAATCACTGTGTGTGTGTGTGTGTGTGTGTCTGAGAGAGAGAGATAGAGACTGAGCAAGATCAGCACAATGAATGTCTCTGTCTTCCTTTCGGCTTTTTCCCTTTTACTCGGGAGTCGCCACAGCGAATCATCTGATTCGCACGTTTGATTTGGTAGAGGTTTTTACGTCGGATGCCTTTCCTGTCACAACCCTTTTTAGCAAGGGACAGAAACACGCTGACGACTTTGCAGCTACTCTTTACGAAAGTCAGCAATGGTTCTTTTACATGCCTCTCACCATAGACAGTGAGAGACATGGCCCACCTTTGATAACCCAGTTAGCCGCACTGGGGGGACAATGACAAGCTTGTGGAGAGTGGGACTCGAACCCCCAACCTTTGGATCAGCGATCCAGCGCCCTATACCACTAGACCACCACTGCCCCATCAGCACAATGAATATATTACAATATTATCATCACAATATTTCACTTTAATCTTTCAGGTGGTTTGAGACTCCATCGCAGGTGTTCTACCACGCAGCCACGCAACACGGCAATAAAGAGGTCTACCCTGGTCAGTGCAAGTGGGAAGGCTGTGAACCCTTTTCACGCCAGAGACTCTCTTTCATTACACATCTACAGGTCAGACCAGACAGATTTACTGAATCAAGAGTTAACATGTATAACCTGGGACTGAAGTAGGTTCTATAACATCTGTGTCTCTCACAGGACAAACACTGCTCCAGGGAAGCCCTTCTAGCTGGACTTAAGCTGGAGGAAACACAAGGCAGTAATTCGAGCACTTCCAAGTGAGTAACCCTCCTTCCATCCTGCTCTGGTGTTGTTCTGAGAACATGTTCCTCTCAGAAGAGCATGGAGTTCCTTTGGGCTTGGGGTCCTCTCAGAAGAGCATGTGGTTCCTGTAGGCTAGGGTTCCTGTCAGAAGAGCATGGGGTTCCTTTGGGCTAGGTTTCCTGTCAGAAGACCATGGGGTTCGTGTAGGCTCGGGTTCCTGTCAGAAGAGCATGGGTTCCTGTGGGCTTCAATTCTTTTCAGAAGATCATGGGGTTTCTGTGGGCTATGGTTCCTCTTAGCCTTCATAAACACAACAGATACCCCATACTCTCAGTTAAATTTTCCTTATTTTATCTCTCTGAAAGTATTTTCTCTGCGTGGCTCAAATGTTTGTATTAATTCTCAGTCGTGCAGTTGCGTTGTGAACAAGTTATGCAACAACACCCAATATGGTTAAATTATCAGATTACCATGTCGGGTTCTTTTGTCATGTATCAGCCATGTAAACAGGTTTATTGGTTCGTACCAGACAGTTTTCAAAGTTAAAGCCACACGAGTGTTTATTTTTATTCAGTAACTAATTCAATGCGGGAAAAATGGCATCTTTAAGTAATTTTCATCATCAGTCGTCTTGTTAGAATGTGATTATTATTTATCATTAATAATGTGGTGTGTGTGTGTGTGTGTGTGTGTGTGTGTGTGTTAGGTCTCCCCCACCAACAGGCAGCAGCTCGGCTCCCCCCAGGCCTCAGAAAGCGATAGTAAATCACCCGAGTGCGGCTCTCATGGCCCTCCGTCGGGGCTCCCGCAACCTGGTGTTCAGGGACTTCACTGTGAGTCACTCTGTACTGCAGTTTGCATTTATCATTGCTGCTGCTAGTGACATCTTTGATCAGACCATGTCTGAAGGATTGAAGTTTCTCATGTTCTCTTTCTCAGGATGACAAAGAGGGACCACTGACCAAACACATCAGATTAACTGCTGCCTTAACGTTAAAGAACATTGCCAAGTATTCAGACTGTGGACAAAAGTAAGTGAGGATCCTCATGTTAGGAAGCAGAACTGCAGTTCATTAGCTTTTGTCTGGCAGGGAGTATGAAAGTGAGGGAGGGGATGGGGGAAAGAGAGTGAGAAGCGGTGTGTGTGTGTGTGTGTGTGTGTGTGTGTGTGTGTCAGTGGGGAAGGGGGTCCAACTGTGTGCGTGCTTGAGACTGTGCATGAGTGTATGCATGAGACAGTGTGCTACAGACTGCGTAAGCGTGTGAGACGATGTCAGGCGAGTGTGTGTGTGTGCATGAGTGTCTGCCTGTGTGTGTCTGTCTGAGTGAGTGTGTGTGTGTGTGTGTCTGCTTGTGTATGACTGCATGCATTTGTGTTTGAGTGAGAGTGAGCGCGCTTGTGTGGGTGTGCAAGTGAGTGCGTGCGGGTGTGCATGTGCGAGTGTCTGGAGTGCGAGTGAGTTCCCTCGAGAGTAAGTGTGTGTGCATGCATGTCTGTGTGGGTGAGCGTTCGCATGTCTGTGTGTACCGTGAGACTGTTGGAATGTGTGTGTGAGACTGTTGGAATGTGTGTGTGAGACTGTTGGAATGTGTGTGTGAGACTGTTGGAATGTGTGTGTGTGAGACTGTTGGAATGTGTGTGTGTGAGACTGTTGGAATGTGTGTGTGTGAGACTGTTGGAATGTGTGTGTGTGAGACTGTTGGAATGTGTGTGTGTGAGACTGTTGGAATGTGTGTGTGTGTGTGTGTGTGTGTGTGTGAAACTGTCAGAATGCGTGAGTGTGTGTTTGACTGTCCGAATGCTTGAGTGTATGTGAGACAGTAGGAATGTGTGTGTGTGAGAAAGAGAGACTGTAGGAATATTTGTGTGTGTGAGAGAGAGACTGTAGGAAAGCTTGTGTATGTGTGTGTGAGACTGTGTGCGTGTGCGTATGTGTGTGAGAGACTGTAGGAATGCGTGTGCGTATATATGTATGGGTGTGTGTGTGTGTCTATGGGTGTGTGTGAGTGAGACTGTAGGAATGCGTGTGTGTCTGAGAGAGACTGTAGCAATGCGTGTATTTATGTATGTATGGGTGTGTGTATCTATGGGTGTGTGTGTGAGATGAGTGTATGGGTGTGTGTGAGACTAGGAATGTGTGTGTGTGTGAGAGACTAGGAATGCGTGCGTGTGTGTGAGACTGTAGGAATGCGTGTGTGTGAGACTGTAGGAATGTGTGTGTGTGTGAGACTGTAGGAATTCCTGTGTGTGTGAGACTGTAAGGAATGCCTGTGTGTGTGAGACTGTAAGGAATGCCTGTGTGTGCGAGACTGCGCGAGTGTGTGCGAGACTGCGCGAGTCTGTGTGCATGCGTGACTGTGTGCAAGAGTGTGGGCGAGTCTGTGTGCATGCGTGACTGTACTCGAGTGTGTGTGTGACTGTATGAATGCGTGTGAGACTGTATGAATGCGTGTGTGTGTGTGAGACTGTAGGAATGCGTGTGTGCGTCTGTGTGAGACTGTAGGACTGCGTGTGTGTTCATCTGTGTGAGAGTGTAGGAATGCGTGTGTGTGTGTGTGCGCCTGTGTGAGACTGTGAGAGAGACTGTTTTTGTGATAGAGAGGCTGCATGTGTGTGTGAGACTGTAGGAATGCGGTGTGTACGTCTGTGTGAGAGTGTAGGAATGCGTGTGTGTGACTGTATGTGTGCGTGTGTGTGAGACACAGACTAAGTGTGTGTGTGTGTAAGAGAGAGACTGTATGTGTGTGTGTGAGACTAGGAACGTGTGTGTGTGAGACTGTAGGAACATGTGTGTGTGAGACTGTAGGAACGTGTGTGTGTGTGAGACTGTAGGAACGTGTGCGTGTGAGACTGTAGGAACGTGTGCGTGTGAGACTGTAGGAACGTGTGCGTGTGAGACTGTAGGAACGTGTGCGTGTGAGACTGTAGGAACGTGTGCGTGTGAGACTGTAGGAACGTGTGCCTGTGAGACTGTAGGAACGTGTGCCTGTGAGACTGTAGGAATGTGTGTGTGTGTGTGAGACTAGGAATGTGTGTGTGTGTGTGTGAGACTGTAGGAATGTGTGTGTGAGAGACTGTAGGAATGTGTGTGTGTGAGACTGTAGGAATGCGTGTGAGACTGTAGGAATGTGTGTGAGGGAATGTGTGTGTGTGTGTGTGTGTGTGTGTGTGTGTGTGTGTGTGTGAGAGGGAATGTGTGTGTGTGTGTTTGACTGGGAATGCGTGAGTGTGTGTGAGACTGTAGGAATGCGTAAGTGTATGTGAGACTGTAGGAATGCGTAAGTGTGTGTGAGAAAGAGAGACTAGGAATGTGTGTTTGCGTATGTGTGTGTGAGACTGTAGGAATGCGTGTTTGCGTATGTATGTATGGGTGTGGCTATGGGTGTGTGTGAGTGAGACTGTAGGATGCGCGTGTGTGTGAGACTGTAGGAATGCGCGCGTGTGTGAGACTGTAGGAATGCGTGCGTGTGTGAGACTGTAGGAATGCGTGCGTGTGTGAGACTGTAGGAATGCGTGTGTGTGTGAGACTGTAGGAATGCGTGTGTGTGTGAGACTATAGGAATGCCTGTGTGTGTGCGACTGTGCGAGTGTGTGTGCGACTGTGCGAGTGTGAGACTGTACGAGAGTGTGTGACTATGAATGCGTGTGTGTGTGTCTGCATGAGTGCGTGCGTGTGTGTGTGACTGTATGAATGCGTGCGTGTGTGAGACTGTATGAATGTGTGTGTGAGTGTGAGACTGTAGTAATGCATGTGCGACTGTAGGAATGCGTGTGTGCGTGTGAGACTGTAGGAATGCGTGTGCGCGTGTGAGACTGGAGGAATGCATGTGAGACTGGAGGAATGCGTGTGAGACTGGAGGAATGCGTGTGAGACTGGAGGAATGCGTGTGTGCGTGTGAGACTGTAGGAATGCGTGTGTGTGTGTGAGACTTTAGGAATGCGTGTGTGAGACTGTAGGAATGCGTGTGTGTATGAGACTGTAGGAATGCGTGTGTGTGAGACACTGTAGGAATGTGTGTGTGTGAGACTGTAGGAATGCGTGTAAGACTGTAGGAATGCGCGCGTGTGTGTGTGTGTGTGTGTGTGTGTGAGGGAATGTGTGTGTGTGTTTGACTGGGAATGCGTGAGTGTGTGTGAGACTGTAGGAATGCGTAAGTGTATGTGAGACTGTAGGAATGCGTGTGTGTAAGAAAGAGAGACTAGTAATGTGTGTTTGCGTATGTGTGTGAGAGACTGTAGGAATGCGTGTTTGCGTATGTATGTATGTATGGGTGTGGCTATGGGTGTGTGTGAGTGAGTGAGACTAGGAATGCGTGCGTGTGTGAGACTGTAGGAATGCGTGCGTGTGTGAGACTGTAGGAATGCGTGCGTGTGTGAGACTGTAGGAATGCGTGCGTGTGTGAGACTGTAGGAATGCGTGCGTGTGTGAGACTGTAGGAATGCGTGCGTGTGTGAGACTATAGGAATGCCTGTGTGTGTGCGACTGTGCGAGTGTGTGTGCGACTGTGCGAGTGTGTGTGCGACTGTGCGAGTGTGAGACTGTACGAGAGTGTGTGACTGTATGAATGCGTGCGTGTGTGTGTGTGACTGCATGAGTGCGTGCGTGTGTGTGTGACTGAATGCGTGCGTGTGTGAGACTGTATGAATGTGTGTGTGCGTGTGTGCGTGTGAGACTGTAGGAATGCGTGTGTGCGTGTGAGACTGTAGGAATGCGTGTGTGCGTGTGAGACTGTAGGAATGCGTGTGTGCGTGTGAGACTGTAGGAATGCGTGTGTGCGTGTGAGACTGTAGGAATACGTGTGTGTGTGTGTGTGAGACTTTAGGAATGCGTGTGTGTGTGTGTGAGACTGTAGGAATGCGTGTGTGTATGAGACTGTAGGAATGCGTGTATGTGAGAGACTGTAGGAATGCGTGTGTGTATGAGACTGTAGGACTGCGTATGTGTGCGTCAGTGTGAGACTGTAGAAGAGTGTGTGAGAGAGGGACTGTGTGTGAGAGAGGGACTGTGTGTGAGAGAGGGAGACTGTGTATGAGCGAGGGAGACTGTGTGTATGAGCGAGGGAGACTGTGTGTATGAGCGAGGGAGACGGTGTGTATGAGCGAGGGAGACGGTGTGTATGAGCGAGGGAGACGGTGTGTATGAGCGAGGGAGACGGTGTGTATGAGCGAGGGAGACGGTGTGTATGAGCGAGGGAGACGGTGTGTATGAGCGAGGGAGACTGTGTGTATGAGCGAGGGAGACTGTGTGTATGAGCGAGGGAGGAGCGTGTGATAGAGAGGCTGTATGTGTGTGTGAGACAGTAGGAATACGTGTGTGTGTCAGTGACAGACTGAGTGTGTGTGTGTATGTGAGAGACTGTAGGAATGCGTGTGTGTGTGTTAGACTAATGTGTGTGAGACTGTAGGAATGCGTGCATGCGTCTGAGTGAGACTGTAGGAGAGACTGTGTGTGTCAGAGAGACTTTTTGTGTGATAGAGAGGCTGCATGTGTGTGAGAGTGTAGTAATGCGTGTGTGTGAGACAGACTATAAGTTTGTGTGTGTAAAAGAGAGACTGTATGTGTGTGTTTGTGTGTGTATGTGTGAGACCGTAGGAATGTGTGTGTGAGACTTTGGGAATGTGTGTGTGTGAGACTGTGGGAATGTGTGAGACTGTGGGAATGTGTGTGAGACTGTGGGAATGTGTGTGAGACTGTGGGAATGTGTGTGAGACTGGGAATGCGTGTGTGTGAGACTGGGAATGCGTGTGTGTGAGACTGGGAATGCGTGTGTGTGAGACTGTAGGAATGCGTGTGTGTGTGAGACTGTAGGAATGTGTGTGTGTGAGACTGTAGGAGTGTGTGTGTGTGTGAGACTGTAGGAATGTGTGTGTGTGTGTGTGAGACTGTAGGAATGTGTGTGTGTGTGAGACTGTAGGAATGTGTGTGTGTGTGAGACTGTAGGAATGTATCTGTGTGTGTGGGTGTGTGAGACTGTAGGAGTGTGTGTGTGTGTGTGTGTGTGTGTGTGTGAGACTGTAGGAATATGTGTGTGTGTGAGACTGTAGGAATGTGTGTGTGTGTGTGTGTGTGAGACTGTAGAAATGTATCTGTGTGTGTGGGTGTGTGAGACTGTAGGAACGTGTGTGTGTGTGAGAGACTATATGAATGTGTGTGTGTGTGAGAGAGAGAGAGAGAGACTGTAGGAATGCGTGTGTGTGTGTGTGAGATTGTAGGAATGCGGCGTGTGTGTCAGACTAGGAATGTGTGAGTGTGTGTCACTGTAGGAATGAGTGTGTGTGCGTATGTGGGAGAATAGGAGAGTGTGTGAGACTGTAGGTGTGTGTGTGTGTGTGTGTGTGAGAGAGGGAGAGAGACTGTGTGTGTTTGAGAGAGAGACTGTATGTGTGTACGTCTGTGTGAGAGTGTAGGAATGCGTGTGTGTGTGTGAGACTATGTGTGTGTGAAAGAGAGTCTGTGTGTGTGTGTGTGAGAGACTATGAATGTGTGTGTGTGTGTGTGTGTGTGTGTGTGAGAGAGACTATGAATGCATGCGTGTGTGTGTGAGAGAGAGAGAGAGACTGTAGGAATGTGTGTGTGTGTGAGAGAGAGAGAGAGACTGTAGGAATGAGTGTGTGTGTGTGCGTATGTGTGAGACTAGGAGAGTGTGTGAGACTGTAGGTGTGTGTGTGTATGTGAGGGAGAGAGACTTTGTGTGTTTGAGAGAGAGACTGTATGTATGTGTGTGTGTGAGACTAGGAATGCGTGTGTGTACGTCTGTTGAGAGTGTAGGAATGCGTGTGTGTGTGTGTGTGAGACTGTATGTGTGTGAAAGAGAGACTGTGTGTGTGTGAGACTGTAGGAATGTGTTTGTGCATGTGAGACTGTAGAAATGCGTGTGTGTGTGTGTGAGACTAGGAATGCGTGAGTGTGTGTGAGACTAGGAATGCGTGAGTGTGTGTGAGACTGTAGGAATGCGTGTGTGTGTGTGTGTGTGTGTATGTGTGAGACTAGGAGAGTGTGTGAGACTGTAGATGTGTGTGTGAGAGAGACTGACTGTGTGTGTGTGTGTGTGTGTGTGTGTGTGTGTGTGTGTGCGTTTGAGCGAGAGACTGTATGTGTGTGTGTGTACGTCTGTGAGAGTGTAGGAATGCGTGTGTGTGTGAGACTGTATGTGTGTGTGAGAGACTGTGTGTGTGAGACTGCAGGAATGCGTGTGTGTGTGTGTGTGTGAGACTGCAGGAGTGGGTGTGTGTGTGAGACTGCAGGAATGCGTGTGTGTGTGTGTGTGTGTGTGTGACTGTAGGAATGCGTGTGTGTGTGTGTGTGTGCGACTGTAGGAATGCGTGTGCGTGTGTGTGACTGTAGGAATGCGTGTGTGTGTGACTGTAGGAATGCGGGTGTGTGTGTGTGACTAGGAATGCGGGTGTGTGGGACTGGAGGAATGCGGGTGTGTGTGTATGACTGTAGGAATGTGTGTGTGTGTGACTAGGAATGCATGTTTGTGTGTGAGACTGTTGGAATGCGCGTGTGTGTGTGTGTGACTGCAGGAATGCGTGTGTGTGTGTGTGTGACTGTAGGAATGCATGTGTGTGTGTGATTGACTGTAAGAATGTGTGTGTGTGACTGTAGGAGTGCGTGTGTGTGTGTGTGTGGGACTGTAGGAGTGTGTGTGTGTGTGTGTGTGTGTGTGTGTGTGTATGTGACTGTAGGAATGAGCATGTGTGTGACTGTAGGAATGAGCTTCTGTGTGAATGTAGGAATGAGTGTGTGTGTGTGTGTGTGTGTGTGTGTGAGTGAGACTGTATATGTGTGAGAGCGAGAGACTGTGTGTGTGAGACTAGGAATGTGTGTGTCTGTGTGTGTGAGACTGTCGGAGAGTATTTGTGTGAGACTTTAGGATTGTGTGTGTGTGTGTGTGACTAGAAATGAGTGTGTGTGTGTCTGTGTGTGTGTATGAGACTGTGTGTATGTCGGAATCTACGCCATGAGCGTGTCTGAACGCTGCGGCAAGTAGACTGTGAGAGAGACTGTAGGAATGCGCGTGTTTGTGTGTGACTGTAGGAATGCGTGTGTGTGTGTGTGTGTGTGTGACTGGAGGAATGCGTGTGTGTGTATGTGAGACTGTAGGAATGCGTGTGTGTGTGTGTGACTGTAGGAATGCGTGTGTGTGTGTGTGTGACTGTAGGAATGCGTGTGTGTGTGTCACTGTAGGAATGACTGTGTGAATGTAGGAATGTGTGTGTGTGTATGTGAGACTGTAGGAATGCGTGTGTGTGTGAGAGAGAGACAGAGACTGTGAGTGTGTGTGAGCATGAGACTGTATGAGTGTGTGTGTGTGTGTGTGTGTGTGAGACTACGAATCTGTATGTGTAAGACTGTAGGATAGTATGTGTGTGAGACTGTAGGGGTGTGTGCATGTGTGAGACTATGAATGTCTGTGTATGTGTGAGACTGTAGGAATGTGTGCGTGAGAGACAGACTGTAGTAGTGTGTGTGTGTGCATCTGTGTGAGACTATAGGAATGCGTGTGTGTGTGAGACTGTTATCTGTGTATGTGTGTGAGAGAGACTGTGTGCATGTGTGTGTGAGACCAGGAATGCGTGTTGGAATGCATGTGTGTGAGACTGTAGGAATGTGTGTGTGTGTGTGTGTGACTGTAGGAATGTGTGTGTGTGTGACTGTAGGAATGTGTGTGTGTGTGTGTGTGTGTGTGTGTGTGTGTGTGTGTGTGTGAGAGAGAGAGTGTAGAAATGCGTGTGTGTGTGTTTGTGTGACTGTAGGAATGTGTGTGTGTGTGTGTGAGAGAGAGAGAGTGTAGGAATGCGTGTGTGTATGAGACTGTAGGAATGCGTGTGTGTGTGTGTGTGTGTCACTGTAGGAATGAGTGTGTGTGACTGGAGGAATGTGTGTGTGTGTGTGTGTGTGAATGTAAGAATGACTGTGTGTGTGTGACTGCAGGAATGTGTGTGTGTGTGTATATGTGTGTGTGTGTAAGAGAGACTGTAGGAGTGTATATGTGTGAGACTGTAGAAGAGTATGAGTGTGAGACTGTAGGAATGTGTGTGTGAGAGAGACGGTGTGTGTGTTTGAGAGAGAGACGGTATGTGTGTGTGAGAGTAGAAATGCGTGTGTGTGACGGAGTGTGAGAGACAGAGTGTATGAGAGTGTGTGTGAGACAGTAGGAATGTGTGTTTGTGCGCGCGTGTGTGTGTGTGTGTGTGACTGTCGGAATGCGTGTGTGTGACTGTCGGAATGCGTGTGTGTGAGACTCGGAATGCGTGTGTGTGTGTGTGTGAGACTGTAGGAATGTGTGTGTGTGTGTCACTGTAGGAATGACTGTGTGTGAATGTAGGAATGACTGTGTGTATGTGAGACTGTAGGAATGCATGTGTGTGTGTGTGTGAGAGAGAGAGAGAGAGACAGACTGTATGAGTGTGTGAGCGTGAGACTGTATGAGTGTGTGTGTATGTGTGAGAGAGCGAGAGAGACTGTATGTGTGTGTGAGACTAGGAATGTGTGTGTATGTGTACGTGTGTGAGACTTTAGGACGGTGTGTGTGACTGTTGGAATTTGTGTGTAAGACTGTAGGAATGAGTGTGTGTGTGTGACTGTAGGAATGTGTGCGTGTGTGTGTGAGACTGTAGGAGTGTGTCTGTTGTGACTGTAGGAGTGTGTGCGTGAGAGACTGTAGGAATGCGTGTGTATGTCTGTGTGAGACTGTAGGAATGTGTGCGTGAGAGACAGACTGTAGGAGTGTGTGTGTGTGAGACTATAGGAATGCGTGTGTGTGTGAGACTGTATCTGTGTGTGTGTGTGTGTGCGCGTGTGTGTGTTACTGTAGGAATGAGTGTGTGAATGTAAGAATGACTGTGTGTGTGACTGTAGGAATGTGTGTGTGTGTCTGTGAGAGAGTGAGTGTAGAAATGCGTGTGTGTGTGTGAGAGAGTGTAGAAATGCGTGTGTGAGACTGGATGAATGCGTGTGTGTGTGTGTGTGTGTGTGTGTGTGTGAGCCTGTAGGAATGTGTGTGTGTGTGTGTGAGACTGTAGAAATGCGCGTGTGTGTGACTGTCGGTATGCGTGTGTGTGTGTGAGACTGTCGGAATGCGCGCGTGTGAGACTGTCGGAATGCGCGTGTGTGTGAGACTAGGAGTGTGTGTGTGTGACTGTCGGAATGCGCGCGTGTGTGAGACTGTAGGAATGCGTGTGTGTGCGTGAGACTGTCGGAATGCGTGTGTGTGTGAGAGAGTGAGACTGTATGAGTGTGTATGTGTGAGAGACTGTGTGTGAGCGAGAGAGAAAGACTATGTGTGTGTGAGACTGTCGGAGAGTATGTGTGTGAGACTTTAGGACTGTCTGTATGAGATTGTAAAAATGCGTGTGCGCATGCAGCGCGAGACTGTCGGAATGCGTGTGTGTGAGATTGTAGGAGTGTGTGTGTGTCTGTGTCTGTATGTGTGAGACTAGGACTGTGTGTGCGCGAGTGTGTGTGTGTGATTGTAGGAATGCGTCTGTGTGTCAGTCTGTAGGAATGTGTGTGTGAGACTGTAGGAATGCGTCTGTATGTGTGTGAGAGAGACTGTTGGAATATGTGTGTGACTAGGAATGTGTGTGAGAGACTGTAAGAATGCTTGTGAGATTGTAGGAAAGTGTGTGCATGTGTATGCGTCTGTCGGAATGCGTGTGTGTGTGAGACTGTAGGAATGTGTGTGGCTTGGAGTGTGTGTCTGTGAGAGACTGTAGGAGTGTGTGTGTGTGTGTGTGTGAGACTGCAGGAGTGTGTGTGTGAGACTAGGTGTGTGTGTGTGTGTGTGTGTGAGACTGTAGGAATGAGTGTGTGTGAATGTAAGATTGACTGTGTGTGTGTGTGAGTGAGAGAGACTGTAGGAATGTGTGTGTGTGAGTGTAGGAATGTGTGTGTGAGAAACTGTAGGAATGTGTGTGTATGTGAGACTGTAGGAGTGTGTGTGTGAGAGAGAGAGACTATAGGAATGTGTGTGCGTGTGTGAGAGAGAAACTGTTGGAATGTGTGTGTGAGAGAGAGACTGTAGCAATGCGTGTGTGTGTTTGTGTGCGTGAGAGAGACTGTAGGAGTGTGTGTGTGACTGTAGGAGTGTGTGTGTGTGTGTGTGTGCGAGAGACTGTAGGAATGTATGTGTGTGTGAGAGAGAGAAACTGTAGGAATGCGTGTGTGTATGTAAGACTGTAGGTGTGTGTTTGTGTGTGTGTGTGAGAGAGACTGTAGGAATGCGTGTATGACTGCGAGAGACTGTAGGAATGTATGTGTGTGTGTGAGAGAGAGAAACTAGGAATGTGTGTGTGTGAGAGAAACTGTAGGAGTGTGTGTGTGTGTGTGTGTGATAGAGAGACTGCAGGAATGTGTGTGTGTGTGTGGGTGTGTGAGAGACTGCAGGAGTGCGTGTGTGTATGTAAGACTGTAGGAGTGTGTGTGTGTGTGTGTGTGTGTGTGTGTGTGAGAGAGAGAGACTGTAGGAATGCGTGTGTGTGTGTGCGCGCGCGCTGGATGGAATGAGGAAGATAAAGTGCTGCTTTTAAACATTAACCTTTTTAGAAGTTAAATGATTTACCTTCTTGGAAAGTTGAAAATTGAAATGAATAAAGACTGAGTCTCTTTAATCGCACACCTCTTTTCCTCTGTGTGTGTGTGTGTGTGTATGTGTGTGTGTTTGTGTGTTTGCGTTTGCAGACTGGTGAAGCGGCATGAGCATCACCTCTCGGTGCTGGCACTCAGTAATATGGAGGTTTCCACCACGCTTGCTAAATGCCTTTATGAACTGACGCACACTCTGCCGGCTTGAACGCAGCTGAACCCAAAAAACATTCAAACAGGAAACGGATCTTTGTCCTCGCGCCGGCGGCGCCTCCCCCCCAGTCATCGTTTCTTCCCTCCATTCCGTTGTCTGTGCGTTGGGATTCGTGTATCATCACTTCACAGCTTATCAAAAAAAAAAAAAACCAGAGAGAGAGAAACTGCCACGGGTCTTCCACCAGCCACACAGAAACCAGCGCACACGCTACACTTTTCCAAACAAGCCACCGCCTTCTCCTCCTCTCGCCCCGACAGAGCTGCCTCTCCACCCAACCAAACGAGCACACGTCCCTTGGGTTTCAGCAAACCACCGGTAGCTGACGGAATTGGGGGGAGGGGGGTGTAGGAGGAGGGTATTTTTTTTTTTTTTTTTTTTTTTGAAGTGGGTGGGCTCAATAGATGCAGGGGCAGCAGAGGTGTGGCTGATGTTTGTTGTTTTTTCTTTAGAAGTTGATAGCTTTGGTTTTCTTACTTGAGCCGATTATATTTTCACTTATTTATTATTGAAATAAATACCAATATTAAATGAGAAAAAAAAAAAAAAAACAACTTGTAAATATTTGTGAATAAATATAAAGTAAAAAAAAAAAATCTTTCATGCCACTGCAGCCACTGAAGCGTTCGAAGTGTTCTGTCTCAGTAGGTTCTGGATTTCTTTCCCCTCTTGGTTCCCTGGTGACTTGTACGAGATGTGATTAAATACACAGCAGTGGATGAATGTACTTAAGAACTTGTAAATATGCTACAAAGGTACTGATGCTGTAAAGTTTTGGGCGGGGTACAGGGGGAACAGGTTTGTTTTTTGTGGAACTGTGATTTTTGTTTTTTTTTTCTCCTCCCCCTAGTTTTTTGTACTATTATAACTTGTAGAACTCATTTTGCTGGCTGAAAGAGTATGAAATAATATATCTGGTTATTTTGTAGAAGAGCAAAAAAAAAAAGCAAAAAAAAAAAAAAAAAAAACCCACCACCACCCTGTCACGAATATCGAAGTTATGTCCCTCCTCCACGTATCCCTGGACGCATCCCTCGGGTTCGGGCCCTCGGCGGCTGAACGCGGCTTCTTTTTGTATTTGTAAATTGGTTTGATTACATGCTGTTTTCTACAGGTTTTCTCCTGTTTGCTTTCCGTGCATATATATTTTTCCTCCCCTCCCCCTTTTTTCTATCTTATATAGTGTGGGATTTTATTGTAAACCCCTCCCCCCCCCAATCATTCTTAATACCACGCCCACATTCCAGCTCCCTCCTTTCCAGACTGTCTGGTCCGATCCCGTCCTACTTTCCTCCAGTGTGTTGTGTCACATTTATAAACTGCCTATTGTGTTAGCATCCGTGCGTGGGGTATTTATCCCCGCCCCCCCCATTTCTGCAGTGTCAGTAGGGTGTGTGATTATATATACATATACCTAACAGTCTGTTCTAGGTTGGCTTACTTTACTGGGTGACTGTTTATAGTTTTTAAATAAAAGACTGAACATTTTTGCTATTGTTTGAGATGAGGGTTTTTTTTTTTTTTTTTCCGTGTTTGTATTCCGATCAGACTGGGTGAAGATATTCAAAAATAATCACCAATTAAAAAAAAAAAAAAAAAAAAATTCCAGCAACCATCCCGCATTAAACGCCCAGGGGTGATACTATCGATCTAAATAAATTTTTTGGGTTATATTCCATATGGTGGCCCTACTGAATATGCAAATGAGATTACTGTGATTTGATCATGTGCAGCATCTGATTGGCTCAGAAAGGAAGGGAAAAATCCAACTGGGAAGAGAGAGCGTGTTTTTATTTATTTTTGCTCTGGAGGTAAATAAATACATTTATCTGATACAGAAAGCACTATCGGGGGTATTAAACCCACAACTAAAACAATTCAGTTCATATTTTAAATCTGCACAGGCTCCCTGCACCTAATAATCCAAGATTCACAAGAGAAACATCTCCAGCTGCACCACTAGCGAAATAAAAATAATCACAATGGACATGTAAGGATTAAGATCGAGTAGAAAAAAGTAAAGAATTTATTACATCAGGAACGTCCTCGACACTGTGTGTGTGTGTGTGAGAGAGAGGGCCGGGTGGGGGTCAGGGGGCAAGCATGATGCAGAAGTACCACTCTGATTATTCACATACAGCAACGTCACGGATTAAAACCAACCAGAACCCAACATAAAAATAAATCTGACTGTTCATGATGGTTTTATTTTTAGCGCGTGATCTGTACGTCGGCTCCTCGGCAAACATTTACAGCAGCCGCGCCAGAACACCACAAAGCAATTAAAGGGCCATTTGCACTCCGAAATCCCAACGAAAAAAATAACAGCTTCTATTAAAAAAAGCATTACTGGTGTTGGATATGAAAAGAAGCTCCGGGCGTGGCGGCCGCTGGAACACGGGCTCCGGTGGAGGAATTGCACTTGTGCGGATGGCAGAGCGGCGGCGTGGCGTCTCTCTTCAGTTCTTATCAGTTTTGTTCTTGCGAATGTGTTTGTACTTGTCGACGTAGGCTTTGACGAGGTTGGCTACTTTGTTGGCGTCGACTTCACCGCTCTTGCTGTGGCAGACCTGAAGGGGGGGAAAAAAAAAAAGTTGAAAAAACTCGACTGAATTCTTGCCGATTCCCACCTCTCAAGAGCTCGACCAATCAGCTTTCAGCCGGTTGTGTGGCTAAACTTTGCTGCTGTGGCCCTACAGGGGCCACACAGCATTTACACATTTATCAGATGATGTGACAGCACAGGCACAGCAGATCCAAAACGTTTACACGCTCCAATTAGTCAAATAGTGTTAAAAAAAAAAAAAAAAAGACAGCCCACGTCCTTTGTGTGCCACTTACGAATTAAAGAGACACTCACCCGGATGGAAGCGTCCCTGATCATACAAAACCTTCAAGATTTAATCACAAGGTGCCCGATTATTAACTCGGAGATTGGAAGTTCAAATCCAGGTTCATGCCGTGGCCGTCCATAGCTGGAAGTCTATGGGAGCTAAGTGGCCGTGCTCCTCTCACGGGAGGGAGGGACTTCATGCACTCACTTCCCTGCCACTCACAGCGATTGCCAGCCTGTCACATGCATCTGTGCCCCGCCCCAAATATGCATGCACGGCAGTTGGAAAAGAGGTGGGGCGGCTAGTATTACATGTCATGGAAGAGCCATGCTTTCGTCCCTCCCTAGTCAGGGTGGTGGTCATGTGGTAGGGAGAACAATACCAGACTGATGGGAATTGGATACAACTCGGTTTAGGAGAAAATGGGTCGTTTTTAAAAAAAAAAAAAAAAAAAAAAAAAAGGGGGGGGGAACAGGAGAGACACACATTCCGTCAATAAGGAGGAACTCTGCATCCGACAAGCACCCATCAAGTTGCCCTGAATACAAACTGCCATTTTATAATTTAGATCTATTTCTATTATATAACTACTACACCCCCCCCCCCTTACTTTTTCTACAGCTTTGCGCACGATCTCTTTGTACTCCTCCTTGGTGATATCCTTCTTCTGGTAATATGGCTTGATGGCTGCTTTCACCTCAGTGACAGCTTTTTCCTGAATTTGTATTTTCTGCAATTAAATAGTGATAAAACTCAGTTAGGTTTAGATTTTGTGACTGAATGTAGCCCCGGCCGCCCAGGAGCCACTGCTCCACACGTACCTTCTCCTTCCTGGAGCTGTCTGCATGGGCTTTGCTGTGAGAGGAAGGCTGTGTAGTGGAAGAAGGCTGCACTGCGCTGGGCGTGTTGGGAAGAGGTGCCTGCGAAGCCGCCACCTTGTTTGGCGACGCTCTGACCGGACCTTTTCCTGGAACACTCGTAAACACCTGGTGGAAGAAAGTGATCGTGCCAACATCATTTCAGCACTGAAACCCAGAGCACCGTAAAATGCAAAACAATGCTGAGACCCAACCTGAGGAAGCGGGTCAGTTGGCAGGATGGTGATGCTGCCATGTTGTATGGGAGGAGGGGGTGGTGGAGGCGGTGGCAGACCCTGTACAGCCATTGTGTGCATCTGAATAGGGGGCATAGGTGGATGTAGGTGGACAGGTATCTGGGTGGGAATAGCGAACGGGGCTGGCTGGACAGTCACAGTATGGCCTTGAGGTCCCATAGAACCCAGTGGGTAGCGCAGCACTCCAAGCATATTCATCTGGGGAGGAAGGACACTGGGAGGGGCCGGAACAGTTTCATTCGGTATTTGGGTGTTCGGCTCACTCTGTGGTGGATCTGAATTAAAAGAAAACGGACAACATAGTACCAGTCAGATCAGAGGTGGATAACATCAACATTTCTTAACATGTAACTACATTACAATGGAGATGAGATTTCCTTTCGGCTTTTTCCCTTCATCAGAAGTCGCCACAGCGAATGATTCGCACGTTTGATTTGGTTCATAGGTTTTTACATCGGATGCCCTTCCTGACACAACCCTTTAGCGAGGAACAGAAACACGCTGATGGCTTTGCAGCTCCTCTTTACGAAAGTCAGCAAAGGTTCTTTTACACGGACCTCTCACCATAGACAGTGACAGACATGGCCCGCCTTTGAGAACCCAGTGAGCTGCACTGGGGTTGTAACTACATTACAATAAAATTAGAAGATTTTTAGAACATTTAGAATATTTTTGGGGGTGGAGTTGTGCACCAGTGGATCACCAAGTTGATGATTAGCTGTAGTCTATATATGAGGGTTAAATTATAGTGCTGACAGGACACCAATTAAACGACAGATCCACACCAAACACCAGGCAACACCTGAGATCATAAACAACAAATAAAAAAATGTAAAAAAAAATAAATAAAAAATGAACAGAAAAAACCCCCTCAACAATCAATCTACATGATTCGATCAGGCAGCTGATGCACTTCCTACAATAATTCTACAGTACAATCACTATGATCTTCCACCAGCAAGCTCGGCCTAGACCTGGGTTCACCAAACGTTCTTTGGCCCCAATCGATCCTGCAACACACACTTTCCAGTAACAAAGTTGATGTGAGTTCTGAATACTGTGAAGACCTACTGAAATAACTGCACGCCTACATACGCTGCACAGCCCAATATTTGTGGACACCTTACGATCACAGTCCTGTCCTGAATTTACCAAACAGCTTGTCTTTTTACTGGACACTGTAATATTACCTGTTTCAGCATGACCACACCCCTGTGCACAATGCAAGCGCTATGAAGTCAACGTTTGTGAAGACTGGGAGTGGGGGAACTTTGGTGTCCATCACAGAGCCCTAACTTCAAACCTCTGAACCCCTCTGGGGATGAACTTGAAAAGCAACTGCCCACAGACCTCCATTGTCCCAAAATCAACAACTGACCCCCTAACTAACGCTTCTGTAGCTGAACAAATACAAATCCCACAGGAAACGCCTCAAAATCTAGTGGAAATCCTTCCCAGGACAGCAAACTAAATCGAGAAAGGGATGTTGAAAAAGCAGATAAGGGTGTGATGGTCATGTTAGAAGTAAGCTGGATCCAGAAAGTCGACACACTCTGGTAAAATAAGACTTTCGAACCTTTAATGTAACAGAAAACCTGTCAATTACCCCAAAAACAAATATAAATCTTACAGGGGGAATAAAACTAAACAACTCGAATACAAGTCCACCAGTGTGTATATGCCCTCTAATAATAATAATAATAATAATTGGTGTGGTGGTGGTGTTTTAAAGACTGTCCCTCGCTAAAGGGTTGTGTCAGGAAGGGCATCCGACGTAAAAACCTATGCCAAATCAAACGTGCAAATCATTCACTGTGGCGACCTCCGATAAAGGGAAAAAGCCGAAAGGAAATCTCAGAACATCAACAACCGAAAGGGTACCGTACCCAAACCAACAAAGGAACCGCTTCATCAGAAGATAAATATTGTGGAATGGCTCTCCAAAGCCCAGACCTGAATCTAACTGAAAATCTGTGGGGTGACCTGAAGAGCTCTGTGTACAAGAGATGTCACTGCAATCTGACAGATTTAGATAACTTTATTATGAAAGAGTGAGCAAAGACTGCCAAATCAAAACGCATCCATGCTGAAAGACTCCAACCCCAAAAAACAGAATTCAGTCACTGAATCAGGAAATGCTTCAATGAAGTATCTGTTGAAGGGTGTGCATATTTATGCAGGCAGGTTGTGATATAAAAAAAAAAAAAAAAAAAAAGCCAAAAAGCTTTGTTTCTCAGATGTACAGATTAAAGAGCACATTAAAAAGAATTACTTTGTGAGGATTCACAGCATTTTCACTGGACGTGTTGACTTTCATATTCACTGTACAGTCTAACTACAAGTACAGAACACTATATTCACTGATCGTGTTGATAAGTAACACCTCAAATTATTTAGGTAGTGTTTCTCCAATTTTCATAGACAAAGTCTGTCCTGGAATGAGGTCCTGCCCCTAGTGGAGGAGTTTAGGCATCTTGCAGTTTTGTTCATGAGTGAGGGAAGGATGGAGCAGAAGATCAACAGGCGGATCGCTGCAGCCTCTGCTGTAAAGCGGAGCCTGTGCTGGTCCGTCATGGTGAAATGGGAGCTGAGCCATAAAGCAAAGCTCTCAATTTACCAGTCGATCTACGTTCCAGCCCTCACCTATGGTCATGATGGGTAGTAACCGAAAGAGCAAGATCACGAATACAAGTGGCTGAAATGAGCTTCCTTTACAGAGTGGCATGGCTCTACCTCAGATATACGGTGAGAAGCTCAGCGATCTGTGCAGAGCTCAGCGTAGAACCACTGCTCCTCCATGTTGAGAGGAGCCAGTTGAGGTGGCTCAGGCATTTGATTCAAATTCTTCCCTGGTGTTTCGGGCATGTCCGACTGAGAAGAGACTCCGGGGTCAACCCAGACCATGCTGGAGGGATTACATCTCTCAGCTGGTCTGGGAACATCTTGGTGCCCCCTGGGAAGAACCGGAGGAAGTGGCTTGGGAGGGGTATGTCCGGACCTTACTGCTTTGGCTTCTGCCCCCGCGACCCGACCCCAGATTAAGCAGAAGATGATGCAGATGAAGTCAAAGCCACATTGTGAATTAGGTATTAGTGGCCTGTGGACATAAACTAACGGCTGCTGAAGAACTAAAGGACAATTCATTGTTCAGACCTAAAAATCTACATTTACAAAATGGATAAAAAAGGTAAGTTGCTTAAAAATAAATAAATGGCAATACAAGATCAGGGTCATTGTGGTGGTCTAGTGGTATAGGGTGCTGGATCGCTGATCCAAAGGTTGGGGGTTCGAGTCCCACTCTCCACAAGGTTGTCACTGTCCCCCCCAGTGCGGCTAACTGGGTTATCAAAGGCGGGCCATGTCTGTCACTGTCTATGGTGAGAGGCATGTAAAAGAACCATTGCTGACTTTCATAAAGAGTAGCTGCAAAGTCATCAGCGTGTTTCTGTCCCTTGCTAAAAGGGTTGTGACAGGAAGGGCATCCAACGTAAAAAACCTCTGCCAAATCAAATGTGCGAATCAAGATGATTCGCTGTGGCGACTCCTGAGTAAAAAAAAAAAAAAAAAAAAAAAAAAAAAAAAAGGGGGCGAAAGGAAGACAGACAAGATCAGGGCCATTAAGGGCCAGAGCCGAATCAATAAACACCCTGAGTCTACTCTGCCAATTTCAACCCAACTCAAACAGTGTCTTATTTTAAGTGTTGCACACATGGGCACAAATTTTACAAGAGTCTACACTATTTTTACTCAACAATATAAATGGGTGAATCAACATCTTGTGGAGAAATGGCATGAAAATAGAAAAATACACTGATAAATACTAGGGTCAAGGTAGGCAGTGGTGGCCTGATAGTAAAGGATGTTGGATCGCTGATCCTAAGATTGGGGGTTCGATTCCCACTCTCCACAAGGTTGTCACTGTCCCCTAGTGCAGCTGGGTTATCTCGCTGTCTATGGTGAGAGGCATGTAAAAGAACCATTGCTGACTTTCGTAAAAGAGTAGCTGCATAGCCATCAGCGTGTTTCTGCCCCATGCTATAGCGTTGTGTCAGGAAAGAAGAACCTATGCCAAATCAAACATGCAAATCAGATGCGTCACTGTGGCGATCTCTTGGTCGGAGAGAAAAAGCAAAACAAAAAAAACAAAAAAAACCCCAAAAAAAAATGGTTTGCAGCAACTATGCTTTAGGACAGAGGTCCCCAAACTTTTTCCTGTGAGGGCCACATAGCTTTTCCCTTCTCTGATGGGGGCCGAGGTCAATTTGTAACAGAAAAAG
>CM045742.1:5690000-5762500 GCA_024760905.1 Plotosus lineatus | reverse complement strand
TAATGTTCATTACTTTCTGTAATGTACTGATAAAAATTAAACTTTCATATATTTTAGATTCATTGCACACCAACTGAAATATTTCACGTCTTTTATTGTTTTAATACTGATGATTTGGGCATACAGCTCATGAAAAACCAAAATTCCTATCTCAAAAAATTAGTATGTCATGAAAAGGTACTTTAAACAAGCTATTAACCTAATGATCTGAATCAACCAATTAACTCTAAACACCTGCAAAAGATTCCTGAGATTTTTAAAAACTCCCAGCCTGGTTCATTACTCAAAACCGCAATCATGGGTAAGACTTCTGACCTGACTGCTGTCCAGAAGGCCATCATTGACACCCTCAAGCAAGAGGGTAAGACAGAAAGAAATCTCTGAGTGAATAGACTGTTTCCAGAGTGGAGCGCTGTATCAAGCCACCTCAGTGGGACGTCTGTGGGAAGGAAAAAGTGTGGCAGAAAACGCTGCACAACCAGAAGAGGTGACCGGACCCTGAGGAAGATTGTGGAGAAGGGCCGATTCCAGACCTTGGGGGACCTGTGGAAGGAAGCAGTGGACTGGGCTACAGGTGCCGCATTCCCCAGGTCAAGCCACTTTTGAACCAGAAACAGCGGCAGAAGTGCCTGACCTGAGCTACAGAGAAGCAGCACTGGACTGTTGCTCAGCGGTCCAAAGTACTTTTTTCGGATGAAAGCAAATTTTGCATGTCATTCGGAAATCAAGGTGCCAGAGTCTGGAGGAAGACTGGGGAGAAGGAAATGCCAAAATGCCTGAAGTCCAGTGTCAAGTACCCACAGTCAGTGATGGTCTGGGGTGCCATGTCAGCTGCTGGTGTTGGTCCACTGTGTTTTATCAAGGGCAGGGTCAATGCAGCTAGCTATCAGGAGATTTTGGAGCACTTCATGCTTCCATCTGCTGAAAAGCTTTATGGAGATGAAGATTTTCATTTTCCGCACGACCTGGCACCTGCTCACAGTGCCAAAACCACTGGTAAATGGTTTACTGACCATGGTATTACTGTGCTCAATTGGCCTGCCAACTCTCCTGACCTGAAGCCCATAGAGAATCTGTGGGAAATTGTGAAGAGAACGTTGAGAGACACCAGACCCAACACTGTGGATGAGCTTAAGGCCGCTATCGAAGCATCCTGGGCCTCCAGAACACCTCAGCAGTGCCACAGGCTGATTGCCTCCATGCCACGCCGCATTGAAGCAGTCATTTCTGCAAAAGGATTCCCGATCAAGTATTGAGTGCATAATTGAACATAAGTATTTGAGGGTTGACTTTTTTGTATTAAAAACACTTTTTTATTGGTCGAATAAAATATGCTAATTTTTTGAGATAGGGATTTTTGGTTTTCATGAGCTGTATGCCAAAATCATTAGTATTAAAATAATAAAACACCTGAAATATTTCAGATGGGGTGCAATGAATCTAAAATATATGAAGGTTTAATTTTTATCAGTACATTACAGAAAATAATGAACTTTATCACAATATGCTAATTTTTTGAGAAGGACTAGTGTGTATATATATATATATATATATATATATATATATATATATATATATACACATACACACACACGCACAAGGACACCCCCCCCGACTTAGGTTCATCCGTTTTACGTTTGTTTGGTTTTTTTTTTCCAAAGATAAAAAAAAAGTCTAATTTTGAGTTTAGATGTACTTACGTAGTACGCTGATGTAATGACGCTGCGTCCATTGTTTACAAACAACAGACTTAACGTGCCCCTCCTTCTTCTCAGTTCAGTTTATATATATGTTATATAGCGTGTTACCCTTGTGTTAAGACGTCGTCTCTGTGATCTTTGTGTTTACACCGTTTTGCGGACTTTTGTAACCCTAAGCAAATATGATTGGTCTGAAGCGTAAAGCCTACTAGCATGGGTGCAAGTCTCATACACAGAGATGAATTAACTATCTGCTTGGATCGGCGCAATCTGCGATGCATACTCAGTTCAGCAAAGAGTTTTAAAATGAATGAAAACCCGAATCCAGAAAAGAAAGAACTCTCCGCTCTGCCGGTGATTCACATCAGTGCAGGCTGAGTACTAAACGAGTTCAACGGTGCCCTTGCTCACTTGAAAGACCGAAAGTCTGTATAACCCGCGCTTTGTGTCAAGCACAGCAAGTAAACTACTTTCGATTTTTAGTTTTGGTTTACAAGCAGAACGATCGCATCAGAGAGAATGTTAAAGGCTATATTCGATAATGTACTTGATATTTGATGAGTGAGAATTTGATTAAAATGTATCTATTTGAAATTATTTTGATTGAATTTAATTTATTTTAAATTAATGTTGATATTATTTTACAATGTTATGTTTATAATAATTGATTTTAGAGGTGTTTTATGAGATACGGTAATGGTATTTATGGATGTATAGTGCAGTATGAGTGCCATACGTCACACGACACTGTACCAACTTGCGTTCGGCCGTCCTGAACTAATTAAAAAGGTAAGTCGGGGAGCGTCTGTACATGCAGACTTTTTTCTTTTGAAAAAAAAAAGCACGAAAGTAGACAGTTCACAGGAATCTCAAATCGAAATTCCGACAGCTTAATTTAAAAGCCCTGCTGTTCTGCGCTCCCAAGCAGGGATAACTGTAGCATCATCTGAACCTGAGCTCTCCAGATGACATGGTAAACACTTTTCTGCTGCACCACTTAGGAGCTGCTGAAATACCACAACCACTGATCAAAGACAGATTAGCATTACATAATGGCAGGATCTGGGGTACTCACCAGGGAAACCAGATCCCAGTAAACATGGAGCAGAAGGCATTATGGGCTGTTGGACTACAGCACGGGGGCATTGCCCAGACACGATGCTGCTGTATGAAAAGATGGGTCAATTATAATATCCATGATAGAACCTAAAAATAATTACAACACACAGAGCACAAAAACGCTCACCCTGGGATACATGTAGAAGGATTTGGTATAGAAACATGTAGCCAATGGCGTTCCACTGTATTTCTCCAGCACACTTTCCATTCATCATTCACTATTTCATCCTCAGGAATCACCGCTGCCTCTGTACTGCACAGCAACCAAGAAATCAGAGCTTTATAGAAACTAATAAGTGTTTAATAACTAATAAATATGAGTTCATCTACACATATCTGTATCTAAAACATCCTCCCCTCGTGCTGCCTGACACTAGTAGAATACTTACATGACTTGGGAGAGTAGGCCCGATGTCCCCCCCTGCTGTGTTGAAAGTTCAAGCTCGCTGTGCTGAGTGAGAAGATGTGAGCGGCATGTCCCTCCTTCAACCTGTACATGGATTTAAAACACAGTACTGTATTATGATGGGGGGGGGGGGGGGACACAAATTTATGATTATTTTTGGAAGTAGTTATGGACCAGCCTAAAGTTTCAGAATCTGGGAGGTCACGACTCCATGTGAGGTCACCTGAATTACAAAATGGACTTGGGGATGGAACCATTTAGAAATGGTACGTATGAAATGAAATCAAGACCCAGCAAGAACCTGGCCTTTTATTTTTATTAATTGATAAGGAACAATTTGTAGCTTTCAGATTTTTTCATTAGGCATGAGATTGGCCATGGATGAAAAAAGCTGAACCTTTTGTATGCGGTCAAATGTGCATGGCGAAGGCATCCACAGGAGAGGGAGAGGGAGGGGGGCGTTTGCGGAACAAAAAATTCTGAAAAATTGAATACTAAGAATACTAAATGGTGGTATTACACGCATTTTAAAACAAGCTTTGTAACATTTATGTTATTGAATAATTCGTTTTTTTAGAATAAATCACATCAAAATATCTTAAGCGTTGTAAGTCCCCACTGATATAATGATATTTTACATGTGTATTCTTTATTCTTGTACTCTTCCACAATTTCGGTGCTCAAACGAAGTTAATACTTAATTATATGTTAGATATTTCTAGGTTCCTTTTATTTCTTCTTTAATTATTGTAGAAATAATTATCTCCAAAAGATGACTTAATTTCATAACTTTTGGAGGCTTTGAAAGGTTAAAGTTATTGAAAAAGGAATGGCATTGCTGTATCACATGTAGAAAAAGCAGATAGGCAGATTATGTTAGATGTTCCTATAGTGTTTTTAAAGGCATACAATAGATTATATGTATTTATTACAAAAATTCAATCATCTTACCTTCTAAACTTTCAAGATGAAAGGACCACTCTTAAAATTTGTCTCTTTGAGAAAAACAGTTTATTTACACTAACTTCTATCTTTAATATTTACACTATGTACAAATCTCACTCTTGTTGTTTCACTTCTTAAGCTTAATCTTCTTTGCGAGCAACAGGAGCTTGGCTGTTCTTTCTGATGGTCTAACCTTGATCTTTTTTGCTTTCTAAAAGCATTTTTATAAAATACAATCACTTATTATACACATGTAAGTCGCTTTCGTATTTGAATGAATAAGAAAAAAACGAAATGATTCTACAGTATATCCGACTTCGTTTACAATATGGTGGTGCCCATGAAGTGATAAGAATGAGGCAAACGCACTTTTGAAATCACGCATGCATTGCTCTCGCTAGTACAATGATAATTGCAATAGACTAATCATATAATACATATAAATGACAAAAGGTGTGAATGAAATGCTTATCTTACTTCCGATGTTGCAGGTGAGCAAGTGATAGTTGAGTACTAAACAAGTATTCAACACGCACTTGCTCACTTGAAAGATCGGAAGTCCAGATAAGCCGCACTTTGTCTCACAAGCACTGTACGTCACTTGCGACAAGCGCCGACATTTGGTGGAGCGCGTCACAAATCACGCAGAAGAGACTTCACTGTGAGAACTTCCTGTTTAACACTATGCCTCTAATGGAAAGTACATGTTCGTCGTAACATCATATTACACAACTTCATCACACTCGGAGGGGCAGGAGTTTGACCCTTACCCCCCCCCAAAAAAAAAAAAAATTCTTTTCCAAATTGCCTGAACCCAAATGTTTAGATGTTCTTTGACGGAAACTAAGAAATTTGAATGCCGAGTATTTTCTATTTTCATTTTTTTTTGTTCTATCGGAGACATTTTTGTTGATTTATTCATTTTTGTGCTACCAGAACTGTACCTGAAGTGTGGGTTTTAGCTGAATTTAATCTTGTTTCTGCTTTACCTGAAAATTTAACCTGATTTTCTTCCATCTAACTCGATCCAAATTATTTGTCTCTGAACTCTCTCACACTACTTCAAAATTTTAACCTCATTTTTGTCATACTACTTGAATGATGCTTTTGTGTTCTACACAAATTAAAGTAGATAATTTTTGTTGTACTTAGATTTTATTTTTGACCAGATTTTTATTCTACCACTGAAATTCTACCAGTAATTCTTTAACCCTGATGAATCTTTGCCTAAATGATTTTTTTTTATCTGGATTTCAAGCTAAAAAATAATAATTTCCATTCCCCAAACCACAAAAGATCTGACCCCCCAAAAAAAAAAACAAAACCACACACACACACACACACACACACACACAGATTTGTGTTCACTGACCCTGATTACCTTCAATTCATACTGGTAAATCACCATTAAGGTAAAGTCCATGGGCTTTATACACCCATGCCATAACGGCTCATCAGCACCGGTGCTTATCCCCAGTTTCTGTAGCGTAAAGCAACTAGGAGTTCAACTCCTCCAGGATGGACGCTAGTCCATCACAGGTTACCTTCCCAGTATATTTTTACTGGTACCCATTTATACTGCTGGGTGAACAGAGGCACACTTGTGGTTAAGACCTTGCCCAGAGATCTTAGCACAGTGAGGGTCTCAGTGGGATTTGAACTCACGACCTCTCAATCATGAGTGCAGCACCCGCACCACTACACCACCGGCACTGCAAATCACAATTAAAAACGGTGTAAAATGTGGACGAGGAATGGATTGGCCATAAAATATATATCTTTTAAGTCAATTTGTAGTTGTTTTGTTTAAAAACCTTGGGATGCTGCTTTCAATATAGAGCTGAATGTAACTTGAATATGACAAACCTTTTTTAGTGCAGAGGAACCAACGTCACCTGTTCAGACCAAAACACAAAAACTGCAAGTTAATCCCAAAATAACCCTTCGAAAGTAAAAGTAACACACAAAAGATGGAAATGACTTCTCTAATATTTAGGTCTTTCCATTTATGATTTTTGTTTACATACATATTTTACATGTCCTTTCAGCACAGGCGTTCTCCTTTTTGGTTTTCTCCTCCCTACAAACAAGATGACGATTCAGCAAAAATCACACCATTTACATGTTTCAAAAAGCAAAAACATATTACACCTACACTGAGAAATTCTCCAACGCTTCATCGTCTTTAGACTTGCATACGCAAGTGTTCAATGTGCTGGATGGTTTTACAGGGATCTGTAAATATAACATATGAGGTCGGGACAAGCAGCAAGAGATGAAGGTCTTGGACAAACAAAAAATAAATAAATAAAGAGATGGATAAAGAAATAAACACGTCTTGACCTCAACATATCCCAGTAAAGGGTTCTGTGTACAGACTGAGTTGAAAGGCTTGCGGTCCACTGGACAGATCTGCAACATCTGCGTCACAGCAAGCACAGCAGGAACATTAATGTAAGTAATGCATGTTATTAGCATTATACCCCAATGAATGATGGCAAACAGACATCAGTATTGTTGGTTAAGTGTTCAATTTTCAACAACATGCCAGCACAAAAGGGTGTACACACTGGAAAGAACTCACTCAGTGCTGAAACTCATCCACACAAAATGTTTCTCTATCCGCCTGGAAGTTCTAGGCTCTGGTTGCCTTGGTAACAGTGTTGTATATTTCTTGCCCCCAAATGTTTCAGGAAAATGAAAAGTATCTGGTTAACTCCCAGATTAATAGAGTACAGTGGTATGAAAAAGTATCTGAACCTTTTGGAATTTCTCACATTTCTGTATAAAATCACCATTAAATGTGATCTGATCTTTGTCAAAATCACACAGATCAAAAAACAGTGTCTGCTTTAACTAAAATCACCCAAACATTTATAGGTTTTCATATTTTAATGAGGATAGCATGCAAACAATGACAGAAGGGGGAGGAATAAGTAACTGAACCCTCTGCCTAAGGAGACTTAAAGAGCAAATGAAACCAATTTTTACCAAACAATTTAAGTCAGGTGTGTGCCCAATCACTGATGAGTGGCTTAAAGCTGCCCTGCCCACTATAAAACACACACCTGGTAAGAATTGTCTTGATGAGAAGCATTGTCTGATGTGCACCATGGCTCGCTCAAAAGAGCTGTCTGCAGACCTGCGATCAAGAATTGTTGATTTGTATAAAGCTGGGAAAGGATACAAAACCATCTCTAAAAGTCTGGATGTTCATCAATCGACAGTCAGATAAGTTGTCTACAAATGGAGAGAGTTTGGCACTGTTGCTTCTCTCCCAAGGAGTGGCCGTCCACCAAAGATGACGCTAAGAGTTCAGCGCAGAATACTCGGAGAGGTAAAAAAAAAAAAAAAAACAACCCTAGAGTGTCTGCTAACGACTTACAGAAATCACTGACACAGTTCAATATCTCTGTGCACACATCAACTATATGTAAAACAATGGCCAAGAATGGTGTTCATGGGAAGACTCCATGGAGGAAGCCACTGCTGTCTAAAAATTAACATTGTTGCTCATTTAATGTTTGCAAAAAGGCACTTGGACACTCCACAGAAGTTTTGGCAAAATATTTTGTGGACTGATGAAACCAAAGTTGAATTGTTTGGGAGGAACACACAACGTCATGTGTGGAGGAAAAATGGAACAGCTCACCAACATCAACACCTCATCCCCACCGTGAAGCATGGTGGAGGGTGCATCATGGTTTGGGGCCGTTTTGATGGACAACTTGCAATCATTAATGGAAAAATGAATTAAAAAGTTTATCAGGATGTTTTGCAGGAAAACCTGAGGCCGTCTGTCAGACAGTTGAAGCTAAAAAGAGGATGGATGCTGCAACAAGACAATGATCCAAAGCAGAATGGTTTCAGAAGAACAAATTACACGTTCAGGAGTGGCCAAGTCAAAGTCCAGACTTGAACCCCATTGAGATGCTGTGGCATGATCTCAAGACAGCAATTCATGCCGGACATCCTAGGTATCTGACTGAACTACAGCAGTTTTGTAAAGAAGAATGGGCCAAGATTAGTCCTGATCGATGTGCCTGACTGATCTGCAGCTACAGGAAGCGTCTGGTTGAAGTTATTGCTGCCAAAGGGGGGCCGCAAAATATTAAATATAATGGTTCGGTTACTTATTCCTCCCCTTCTGTCATTGTTTGCATGCTATCCTCATTAAAATATGAAAACCTATAAACGTTTGGGTGGTTTTAGTTAAAGCAGACACTGTTTTTTCATCCTTGTTATTTTGACAAAGATCAGATCACATTTGATGGTGACTTTATGCAGAAATGTGAGAAATTCCAAAAGGTTCAGATACTTTTTCATACCACTGTATGTATGTGTATATATATATATATATATATATATATATATATATATATATATATATATATATATATATATATATATATATATAAAACTGGGAAGAAGGAGGGGCATGTTCAGGCTCGTTTGTAAACAATGGACACAGCGTCATTACATCAGCGTACTGTATGTACTATGTAGGTGCGTCTAAACTCAAAATTTGACTTTTTTTTTTTTTTTTTTTTAAAGGAGAAAAAAAAAACCCTGTAAAAGCGAAAAAAACGTAAAACGGATGAACGCAAGTCAGGGAGCGTCTGTAAAAATCATGTTCCGACGAGAGATCAGTGCATGTTTTAGGATCGCAGTGACAAGTTGCTCTTTTTTAATTGTTTCATGACAGTAAACATTTAATTGCACTCATTGTTGGGGTCATCCAATCAATCATATCCCCCATTGGTGGTTTCCTCAAACATCAGTTGAAAGTCAAGAGCTGTTTAGCTCATACCTGCTCACTATGCTTTAGCCAAACTAATGGTTATATTACATGTCATCGCTGTGAATTGCTTCTAGTGTGTTTGCCTCTTGAGGACTAGGCTATGTGAGGACACAATGAGAATGGGATAGATTAATTAATTAATTAATAATGCACTGAAGTTGAGGTGGATCTCACTGAATATTCTTTTTTGTGGCATCAGAGACGAACGAACATTTTTGGGGGGATTTTATCCTCATTTTTTCTCACTAATTTAGTTATATCCAATTCCCACCCATGAAGTTTTTGCCTGCCTTATCATACAACCACCACCAATCAGGAAATGGCAAAAGCACCCCCCCCAACATGCAATGCTAGTCATGCACCCTTTTTTGAACGGCTGCACATGCGTATTTGTTTGTGATCTAACACGCTCGGAGGAAAAGCACCATCTACCCCCTCATAAGAAAGTGTTCCCAGACAATCATGATTGGCCAACAGGGAAGTAAGCATATGCCCTCCCTCCCTCCTGTATGAGTTTGGCCAATTAGCTCCCATAGACTCCCAGTCATGGATGGCTGTGATAATCTGAATTCCAACTTGCAATCACTGGGTTAATAGTCACACACCTTGCTGATGCGCCATTTGGAAGCCCCATGCATCCTTTTTATTTTTTAAAATCACAACTGATGCAAATGAGCTCAGTTGGTCACCAGGTTTGCACACATCTGAGGAATTTTGGTCCACACCTCTACAGATCCTCTCTCAATCCTTAAGGCTACCTGGCAACCCAACGCTTCAGCCCCCCTCCCCCCACAAACTTCTTACAAGATTATGGTCTGAAGATTTGCTAGGCCACTCCAGGACCCTGATATTCCTCTTCTTGAGCCACTCCTTTGCTTTAGACCCATCCATAGTGTTCTGGCTGAGGAACAAAGGTACCTGTCCACGATGCTTCTGCCACCCCCCCCCCCATACAGTGAAGTCACACTGTATCCTTAACAGAGAAACAGCCTTAAAGCATAATGTTTTCATCTCTGTGCTTGATAATGAGGATGGTGTTCTCTGGGTTGTGGTCAGCATTTCTCTCTCTCCAAAAAAGACAAGCCAAATTGATGCCAAAGTGCTCAGTGAAGGTCTCATCTGACCACATTGTTTTCCAAAGCCTTCTCCAAATCATTGAGGTATTCACTGGCAAACTTCTGATGGTCCTATCTGTGTGCCTTGTTGAGCAGGGGGAACATACAGGCACTGCAGGATTTCAATCACTTAAGGCGTAGTATTTCACCGAGTCATTTGGTGACTGTGTTCCAAACTGCCCAATCCTGGACCGATCCCTCACTTTTTTTTTTTTAAATGACCATTATTACCCCAAAAGGCGAGATCTTGCATGGAGACCCATAATGAGGGTGAAGGATGTTTTGTTTTGAACTTGTTGAATTTTCCCAATAATCACACCAATAGAAGTCTCCTTAGTAGATTTCTTGCTGAGGGTCCTGTAGCCCACTGAAGGCTTATGGCAGGCCTGAAATCTCGTCACTATTGCCTTTCGCTGCTCTTTGGTAGTTCCCCATGGTGTTATAGAGGTTAGAATGAAGGGGACAGATTCTGCGAACCGGTATCTTTTATAAACAATGATCCGGGGCACCGGATTATAAGGCGCAATAGCAACAAACGATGATTGAGCGGTCCATTTTCATTCATAAGGCGTCCTGGATTATATGGCGCATTAAGCAAAACAAAAGTCAGATAAGTCAGACTTAATTCAACTTAATTCACAATAACTCAACATTTTTCAGTTGTAATAATATAAAACAACAAACACACTTTTTCAGTTCTTTCCTCTTCTACAAATCGTTCAAATTCATCTTCAGTGTCTCAGTTTAACAGTTGTGCAAGTTGGACATAAACCCTGGATCCCTCCATTATTCTCTCGCACACATGGAGTCGCAGATCAATAGAGATGGAGATTGGGTGGAAAAAGTCTTCCAGAAAGTCTTCCAGGGCCATAACCTAAACTTCTCTCAGCCACTCACCCTTAAAGCAACGGCTTCATGACAGTAACATGACAGCGCTCATTCGCAGTGCAAGTATTCTGTTCATTACAGAATGGAGGTCATTAATCTTAAGAAGCTCTATCAGTGTAGCTGTAAATTCAAGAAGGTTAATCCGAGGTCTCAGGACGAGACCTGTAGCAGTGCTTTATCCAGGGATGACAACAGCAAAATATATTTTCAGCTGAACCGGGTCCAAGGCGGAGCCATTAATATAACAATTAAATGTCAAGCAATAGCAGTACATGAAAACAATATTAAATATGTCGATTGAGATTTTAAGCATACATGGTCACCTTGTATGAAAAAACAAAAAAACCATCACCAAAGCCTTGAATATAACTAATCACCGAAGCAATATTTTAATGAAAGTGCACAATTGACTAAACTTGGAACTTTCCAATTTACTACGGCTTTTCAAATTTCATATTACACAAACATACCATAAATAAGCAATGGTTGACTAAGAATTTGTTTGAGATGGACAACATCATCTAATGCATAGACTAATTGGAATATAATTTAGTACTGATGTAGCGAGCAGTGTTCCCGTCCCCGAGTATTTCTGCCTAGTGTGGCCTCATGATGTGTTTTGTCCCGGAAGCCAAACAAAAACCGGAAATCGAACTCGAGAAACGCACTCCTGAAGTCCAGAAGTTGTTGATACAAACGCTCCCCGACTTACGATTTCAATTGGTTCCGGACAGCCGAATGCAAGTTGAAAGTGAACGCAAGTTGTTACAGTGACGTATGACGTATGGTCCGATGGTCGGCCACTTTACATGAAGCTGAGCCGAGTCACATTAATATGTAGTATACTTGTTGTGCTTGAGACAAAGCGTGGGTTATATGGACTTCCAGTCTTTCAAGTGAGCAAGGGTGCCGTTGAACTCGTTTAGTACTCAGCCTGCACTGATGTGAATCACCAGCAGAGCGGAGAGTTCTCTTTCTTTTCTAGATTCGGGATTTCATTCATTTTACAACTCTCTTTGCTTAAATGATTATGCATGGTAGATTGCACCGATCCGAGCAGATAGTTAATTCATCTCGGTGTATGAGACTTGCACCCATGCTAGTAGGCTTACGCTTCTGACCAACCATATTCGCTTAGGGTCACAAAAGTCCACAAAACAGTGTAAACACAAAGACCACAGAGACGGCCTCTTAACACAAGGGTAACCACGCTATACAACTGATATATAAAACTGAACTGGGAAGAAGGAGGGGCATATTCAGTCTGTCGTTTGTAAACAATGCACGCAGCGTCATAATGTCAGCATACTACGTAAGTACGACGTCTTAACACAAGGGTAACATACTATATAACGAATATACTAGTCCTTCTAAAAACTCGGACTCGGGTGGCAGGGTGGAAAAAGCTTCCACCAACAGGAGAAGTAAGGCGCCTCCTTCCCTCCGCTAGCCTGTGGGAGATCCTTGGGCAAGATCGAGCACCCACTTAGGTGCCAGGGTTTCGGTGAAGTCACGGATATTGCATGGCACGAGTTTTTTCCTGTTGCCTTGCAGGTTGGCCTTGAATGGCTAAGGCTAAGGGAGTAAACCCTGACAGAAAATCTGGAGTGGAGCCCCGTAGGTGGTTAGAAGGCGTAGCTCGTTCCTTTTCGGCAACTCTTGCACCCTCGATGAGTCTCCAATTGTCTTGACTCTGTCTTGTCATGGGATCAGGCTCATCAGGACGAGAGAGTGAGGCTGGTGCTGCGCAAGCCTCCTTCACTTTAATCCAAGTTCAGCGCAAGTCATGGCAACACCACCATGGACAACCCTTTACCCTTAAAAGTCCTGTGGCGATGGGGAATGGCGAAGCAGCAGGTGCGAAATCACTGGAAGCTGTATGCTGCAATCCTGCGCACAGGTGGCTCAGGCCATACAGTCGTTCTTCTCTGATCGGGACAGCAGGGAAGTTCGGCAGCCCCCTGAGCGACCAGGCAGCCCTATTTAGGATAGCTCTGCCTGCCTCCGTAGTCTGAGGACAGAGCTAGAAAAGGTGCTCTAAACATAGCCTTTTCCAGAACCACCTGGCCAGCATGCCGCGGCTGGCGGGTTCCCATCTTGCGGTCGAAATCACAAGAAAATATCCAAGAAAATATTCAAGCTCATCCTTGCGTCATGGAACGTTAGAACTCTTCTCGACTCAACCATCCGTAAGTCCGTACAACTCTCGTAGCCAGAGAACTCGCCCGCTACAATGTCGACATCGCAGCCCTCAGCGAAACACGCTTTCCAACAAAGGCCAGCTCAGTGAGATTGGAGGCGGCTACACCTTTTTTTGGAGCGGCCGCAGCAATGAAGAGCGACGTGAGGCCACGTGGAGTAGGGAGATGTAACAGTAATGGTCTCCTCCTGCTCAGAACCCATGGCTTAGCCATCACCAACATGTTCCGCCTTCCAACCCGTAATAAAACGTCGTGGATGCACCCTCGATCTAAGCATTGGCATCTCATCGACTACGTCATTGTCAGAGCAAAGGACAGGCGAGATGTGCGTGTGACTAAGGCAATGTGTGGTGCTGACTGTTGGACAGACCATCGTCTCATCATTTCTAAGACCAATTTGCATATTCAGCCCAAGAGAAGACCACAAGGCCAGACAGTTATGAAGAAGCTCAACATCAACAAGCTCAAGCTTCCTTCCGTTCAAGAAGAATTAGTAGCAAATTTAGAAAACCAGCTGACTGAGGCTACTGGAAATGAATGGGACTCTCTGAAGACATCTGTTCATTCTGTTGCCCTACAGGTGCTCGGACAAGCTACCAGGAACCACCAGGACTGGTTTGATGAAAATGTCAAAATCAGAGCCCTGCTGGAAGAAAAACACCAATTCTTCAGAGCTCATCAGAGTGATCCCAACTCGGTCTCGAAGAAAGACGCCTACATCAGTAAGCGCACACAGGTCCAGATAAATCTCCGCGCTATGCAAGACACATGGCTAAGTAACAAAGCCGACGAGATTCAAGGCTTTGCTGATAGACACGACATGAAACACTTCTACGATTTACTCAGGTGTGTATTCAGACCACCAACATCAGGCAGTTCCCCTTTACTCAGCGCGGACGGAGCAACACTCATCACCGACAAAAATAAGATCGTAGAGAGATGGGCAGAACATTTCAATGGCGTTCTAAATCGTCCATCAATGACGAAGCTGTTCAACGCCTTCCCCAGGTGGAGATAAACCCAGACTTGGACATAACTCCATCAGAGGACGAGGTTGCCAAGGCAATCAAGCAGATGTCGACTGGGAAAGCCCCCGGCGCTGATGCCATCCCTGCTGAAGTGTTCAAGACAGGCAGCCCTTGTCTCCTACACAAACTTACAGCGCTATTTCAATCGTTTTGGGAAAGTGAGACCCTCCCTCAAGATTTTAAAGATGCCACAATCGTTCACATCTACAAAAGAAAGGGAAACAAGTGATCGTGTGACAACCACAGAGGGGTATCACTTCTCTCTATCGCCGGCAAGATCTTTGCTCGAGTGCTCCTCAATCGTCTCCTGAAACATCTCAAGCAAGGTCATCTCCCCGAGAGCCAATGCGGATTCCGTGCAGGTCAAGGGACTATTGATATGATCTTTGCTGCCCGTCAGATTCAGGAGAAAAGTGTGGAACAAACTCAAGATCTCTATATCACTTTCGTAGATCTAACAAAAGCCTTCAACACTGTGAGCAGAGAGGGACTGTGGAAGATCATGTCGAAGTTTGGCTGCCCGGACAGGTTCGTGAAGATTGTCAGACAATTTCATGACGAAATGATGGCCCGTGTTCTTGACGATGGAAATGCCTCCGATCCGTTTCATGTGTCAAATGGAGTTAAACAAGGCTGTATCCTCGCCCCTACACTGTTCAGTTTGATGTTTTCGGCGATGCTGACTGATGCCTTTAGGGAGACTCCCCTAGGCATCCCCATCAAATACAGGTGTGACGGAAAGCTGTTCAACCTCCGACGTCTGAAGCCCGTCACTAAATTAAAAGAGACTGTGATTCGCAATCTGCTCTTTGCTGATGACTGTGCCCTCAGTGCCATCAATGAGTAAGAAATTCAACAGGAAATTGATGCACTCTCGTCTGCCTGTGACAACTTCGGCCTTACCATCAGCATCAAGAAGACTGAAGTGATGTATCAGCCCGCCCCAGGAAAACCATATAAGGAACCAAACATCACAGTGAAGGGAAAGCGACTTCAAGATGTGGAAAACTTCACCTACCTCGGCAGCACTCTCTCTTGCTACGCCAACATCGATGCTGAAGTCAGCAACCGCATTGCAAAGGCAAGCAGCGCTTTTGGGAGATTGAAGAAGTTAGTCTGGGAACAAAAAGGTATCTCACAATACACCAAGATCAAAGTGTACAGAGCAGTCGTCTTAACTATTCTTCATGGCTGTGAATCTTGGACCATCTACAGAAGACACGAGAAACTTCTCCAGCAGTTCCATCTCCGTTGTCTCCGAAACATCTTTAATATCCGCTGGCAAGATAGGATCACAAACACAGAGGTTCTGGAGAGAGCAGACCTCCCCAGCGTTATTACCATCATGCACAAAACTCAGACACGATGGGCAGGACACGTCTGCCGTATGTCAGACTCCAGGATACCCAAGCAGTTACTGTACGGTGAACTCAGTCGTGGTAGCAGGAAAGTAGGAGGCCAGCACAAACGCTAAAGACTCCATCAAAGCATACCTGAAGGACTTCAACATCGACGGTGCAACGTGGGAAACCACAGCATTTGACAGACCGGCTTGGCGCAACCTGATTCACAAAGGTGCCATCCACTCAGAGAATAAACGTTCGAACGCAGCCAAAGATAAACGTCAAACACGCAAGGCTCGAGCTGACCAATCTACCAACACGACCCCGTCTCACTGGTGTTCAACTTGTGGGAGGTGTTTTCACGCCCGTATTGGCCTTACAAGCCACCTGAGGACACATCACCCCGCCTCTTAGACACTGTGTTGTTTGTGTTGCTATGGTCAGACTCGATATCGAGTCGTCGAACATCACTAGTCCTCCTAAAAAAATTTGTATACAGTGATACCTCTGCTCACGAACATAATTGGTTCCCAGAAAGTGTGTGCGAGGCGAAAAGTTCGTCTTCCGAACATTTATTTCCCATAAGAAACCATTAAAATAATCCGTTCCCAGGTCCCCATAAAACAATTTTCTACTAAATAAGCCTTAAAACTACACAAAAATATACCTTATTTTATGTATAATAAATGTGCTATTGTATTGTAATTAAAGAAATAAACTGTACTGTATAATAAAGTCGTTTTATTTACCTTTGTGATGGTAGTTGACGGCTTGATGGAATGGAGTGGGAGGAGGAGGAGGGACTGACTGTTTGGAAGGAGTGTTTGGAAACGCCTACTGTTTGGAAACACCCCTAGCCACACACGCACCCTTAATAGCTTCCTTGTTCCTTGTACTGGTACTGGGACGCTGAGTCACACAAACGCACACCTCGTTCGTGTTTTTCAATGATCTCCGCCTGTGGTGGGGTCTTTTTCGGTCCCATAATAGCAAAGGTACACTCAATATGGTCCAAAATGTCTATCAAACACAAACCACTTCCGCACTCAAAGAAAGGGGTGTGACGAACTGTGACGCCGTGAGCGTGCGTCAACTTCTCGTGGCCGCCACCGTGGCGCTGTTCGACCGCGTGGTTTTGGTTCATCCGCCGAAAACTAGTTCGTCAGCAGAGACTATATGCTCGCAAATTTAATGTTCTTGAGGCGAAAAGTTCGTGATCTTAAGCGTTCGTCAGCGGAGGTTTTACTGTATTGTGATAAAGTTCATTATTTTCTGTAGTGTACTGGTAAACATTAGACTTTCATATATTTTAGATTCATTGCACATCCACTGAAATATTTAAGTTCTTTTATTGTTTTAATACTGATGATTTTGGCATACAGCTCATGAAAACCCAAAATTCCTATCTCAAAAAATTAGCATATTTCATCCGACCAATAAAAAAGTGCTCTTAATACTAAAAAAGTCAACCTTCAAATACTTATGTTCAGTTATGCATTCAATACTTGGTTGAGAATCCTTTTGCAGAAATGACTGCTTCAATGCAGCGTGGCAAGGAGGCAATCAGCCTGTAGCACTGCTGAGGTGTTATGGAGGGCCAGGATGCTTCGATAGCGGCCTTAAGCTCATCCAGTATTCCACAGATTCTCTATGGGGTTCAGGTCAGGAGAGTTGGCAGGCCAATTGAGCACAGTAATACCATGGTCAGTACTAACTTAACCTAATCATCTGAATCAACCAATTAACTCTAAACACCTGCAAAAGATTCCTGAGGCTTTTAAAAACTCCCAGCCTGGTTCATTACTCAAAACCGCAATCATGGGTAAGACTGCCGACCTGACTGCTGTCCAGAAGGCCATCATTGACACCCTCAAGCAAGAGGGTAAGACACAGAAAGAAATCTCTGAGCGAATAGGCTGTTCCCAGAGTGCTCTATCAAGCCACCTCAGTGGGACGTCTGTGGGAAGGAAAAAGTGTGGCAGAAAACGCTGCACAACCAGAAGAGGTCACCGGATCCTGAGAAAGATTGTGGAGAAGGGCCAATTCCAGACCTTGGGGGACCTGTGGAAGCAGTGGACTGGGCTACAGGTGCCACATTCCCCAGGTCAAGCTACTTTTGAACCAGAAACTGCAGCAGAAGTGCCTGACCTGAGCTACAGAGAAGCAGCACTGGACTGTTGCTCAGCGGTCCAAAGTACTTTTTTCGGATGAAAGCAAATTTTGCATGTCATTCGGAAATCAAGGTGCCAGAGTCTGGAGGAAGACTGGGGAGAAGGAAATGCCAAAATGCCTGAAGTCCCGTGTCAAGTACCCACAGTCAGTGATGGTCTGGGGTGCCATGTCAGCTGCTGGTGTTGGTCCACTGTGTTTTATCAAGGGCAGGGTCAATGCAGCTAGCTATCAGGAGATTTTGGAGCACTTCATGTTTCCATCTGCTGAAAAGCTTTATGGAGATTAAGATTTCATTTTTCAGCACGACCTGGCACCTGCTCACAGTGCCAAAACCACTGCTAAATGGTTTACTGACCATGGTATTACTGTGCTCAATTGGCCTGCCAACTCTACTGACCTGAACCCCATAGAGAATCTGTGGGATATTGTGAAGAGAAAGTTGAGAGACACCAGACCCAACACTCTGGATGAGCTTAAGGCCACTATCGAAGCACCCTGGGCCTCCATAACACCTCAGCAGTGCCACAGGCTGATTGCCTCCATGCCACGCCACATTGAAGCAGTCATTTTTGCAAAAGGATTCCTGACCAAGTATTGAGTGCATAACTGAACATAATTATTTGAAGGTTGACTTTTTTGAAGCAAAAGTTTGCATCCCTCCAGATCCTTCAGCTTGGTAGGGAAGGTAAATAATGTGAATGGCGGCAGACATGTACACAAGTTTGTCCCAAATTTGCAGGCATGTATGCAAATTTCCTTTTTCCAACGCTCAAGATGATAAATCCGTTCCCACAATTCACTACGGCACAATGCGCACCTGGCATATCGATAATTTAAGGCTTAAGGCAGGCTTTAAGCAGCACTTGTTAGGATGTGTTTACATACAAAACCAAGTGGCTACAAGAAAGTTTGGTAGCAGTGACCCTTGGACCAGATGTTGGGTCACGTTCCCTGCACATGCGCAGTTGTAATGCGAATTTGGTCTATTAGTTTGCTTCGCTTGAGTTTTGACGGTATCAGTGAGATGGAGGCACGCCACTTTGTGTATGCATAAGGTGCACCGTCAATATTTTTGAAGATTAAAGAATTTTAAATGTCTCATGGCCCGAAAAATACAGTCTTTGCTTAAAAGAGGGAAGACTAATCTGTGAGCACATAACCAGGCTTTGTCAGCCTGAATTCTTGATGGTTAAGGAATCAAATAATTATTTTCATTCAATCAAATGGCAATCACTTTCTTCCCATTATATAGCAGAGTTCATTTTTGCTCAAGAAAGTAAGGAGTCCCAGAGACTCACAGATTGGGAAAGTATGGGTCCAAATGTAACAGTAATGAGTCCTGACAAATGACGTAAAAGATTTGCCCCAAAATGCATAAACTTCAAATAAATCATTACCAATACAAAGTACATTTTATACGATTAAGTTTATTAAGTTCACAGATAAAACAAACTTAAAAACACTGAGGTCATACATGATATATAAAATGAAAAAATAATTACAAACAAAAAAATAAAATACTGTTTTTATAATCACATTCATACTCATGAAAAAAATGAACGAAAACATTGCATTGCTGACAGTCACTGATGAATTCTTGATCTAATATTTATATTTTGTCATGATATATTCTTCTGTGCTTGGCATTTTCCCACACCTTGAGCGCTTGGTGCAGGTCCACCTGTCCTGCAAGCTGAACCTTCATGAGCTTGTCCTGCATGCTGACATTGAGCCTATTCCGCTTTTTGGTCAGGATTTTGTTTTGCACTGAAAAATCCCAGCTTGCATCCTGCTGCATGGATGGCAGATGTCATTGCCAATTGGGCTAGGTAAAGCAGGTTGGGGAAATCCTCCTTGTGGTATGTGGCAATCATCTGTCAAAGAGAGGTCATGCTGTTTCGAGGATATTGCTGAGCATTTACAACTTTCTTCAGCAGGGACCATTCTTTTTTCGTCGCAGAAGGAATAATCTTGGGAGCGGATGTAGTTTTGTGATGTGAATCATCATCTTCATTGAATCATCTTGTTCAGTGAGAAGAAATTACTACGTGTACGCTGATTTTCGTCGACATTGAAGACTTTTTTTCAGAGGCATGTTGCAAGAGCTCTTAGAATTTTAAAGTTGTTTACTCTCGGCAGCTGATCGGAAATGAACGAAGTCTCCCGAGCAGACAATACGAAATCTCGCGAACACGAGAGGCAAAATCTCAATCTCGCGCTACGAGAGGTAAACCATTACGGCCGGGCCACGCCCATAAGACATGAATTCAAAGCGCATTCCCTGCTTGACACTCAACTTGAATTTGATTCCTTGAGGGATAGGAATTCCAGATGAGCTCAAATGCACCCACATTTATTTAACATTTACTGAATTAAAACAACTTCAAAAACTAAAAGTGTTATTCTCTCTCTCTCTCACGCGCTGTGGGCCACGCCCACAAGACGTGAATTCAAAGCGCATTCCCTGCTTGACCATTTACTGAATTAAAATGGCAGCCTCGTCAAAGCATCGATCGATTTCGGAAAGTTTTTGGCAGATTTATTTGTTTTGGGCCAATATTACATAAATTGATAAATTATTAAGGAGTCCGGCGGACGCACATTGGTTTGCTACTATGCATCCCCACGGATTTTCATGCGTTCATGTTTTTTTTTCCTCGTCTCTCTTTTAAAATAAAACAACCATAATTGATAAATCACTTATTTATTTGTAAGTGGACAAACTTACCAAACCAGTACCAGTGCAAATAATTATTCTCCCCACTGTATATGAATATACACAATGATTCTTTATAATAATGCCATATAAGGGCTGTGATTATCGGGCGATTTTATATAATTGCTCTACAGATCCAAAAATAAAACATAAATGAACTATTTACACCGGACTCTGATCAGAAGGCATGCCTTACTTGTGAACAGGCTGGACCATCAGTCACATAGCAAGTTAATATCATCACATGCATTATAATATATTCATGTCTCCATGGTCACAGCTTATACATAGAGACCTAGTTTGCAATTATAATTATACAAATAAACTTGATGTGGAGTAAGAGGAATTTGTTTGTTTACTAAGCTGTAAGTTGATTGATTTCCAACTTCTATTAACTTCACAATGTATCAGATGAGTTGTGCATAATTGAGGCAGTGTGTTTTATGTTTGTAAGAGCAGCAGACCTGAGCCCATCGCAGGATGCAGCTGAGACAGTACACGTGGTTGCAGGCATTGGGTACAGCACGCTCTACAGGTCTGGGTGGGTTCAGGCAGATAGGGCAGAGCTGGCTTTCCTCATCCTCTGACACTTCCTCTGCGCCCTGCACACCTATCAACCAACACATAGATTCAAACTGTAAGTGTAAATAATCCTGTTTGTGCATCGCCTCGTGATGGACTGGCGAGCTGTTCAAAGTGCACTCTAACTTTTACCAGTGTTGACTGGGAGACCCCAGGCTTACCATATTCACTGTTTGTCAGACCAGCCACATTTCCTAAATATCTGAGAAAGCAGCTGATTATAAATCAGAATATAATTCATGTCCACCCTGGTGTGCCGTTCATTTATATTGACTGTCACCCACAAAACTTCATAAAAAGGTAAGAGATGGAAGTGTGTGCTTCCTGTTTAATTGTAGTGAAAATAAATGCGTAAAACTTACATAAAGCATAAATCTGTATTATTTTAAAGTAAATTATAATTTTTGCTAGCCTTTTGGTATATTAATTTACAGAATTTATTAAATTCTATGTGGCATTAATATTAAAATATGACTAACTGTAGAAGTGCCCAATGCCATGCATTTTTAGTGACTTTCCTCCCTATTTGATATTGAATGCAGAAACTACCAAATAAATAGCATTGTATAACCTTAAATGTAATGCAGCCATGAGGCGGGGGGGGCACTAACCAGTGTCTCTCCCCCTTATGCCGGTCCCAAGCCCGGATAAATGCAGAGGGTTGCGACAGGAAGGGCATCCGGCGTAAAACTTCTGCCACATTTAAAAATGCAAATGATCAAAACAAAATTATACCGATCGGGTCGAGGCCCGGTTAACAACGACCGCCATCAGTGCTGTCAACCAACAGGGTGCTGATGGAAATTGACTACTGTTGGTCGAAGACGTCAAGAAGGAGAGTGGGAGGCGTGTCCGTAGAGGCAGAGAGAGAAGAGGAAATGCATGAGCCTGACTGAGAGTAGGGACTTTGAATGTAGGAACTATGCAAGGAAAAGATAGGGAGCTGGCTGACATGATGCAGAGGAGGAAGGTGGACATACTGTGTGTTCAGGAGACAAGGTGGAAAGGTAGAAAGGCTAAAAGCTTAGGAGCAGGGTTTAAACTGTTTTATAATGGTGTGGATGGGAAGAGAAATGGAGTAGGAGTCATCTTCAAGGAGGGGTTTGTCAGGAATGTTCTAGAAGTGAAAAGAGTGTCAGACAGAGTGATGAGTCTCAAGTTAGAAATTGAAGGCGTGATAGTCAATGTTGTTAGTGCTTATGCCCCACAGGCAGGATGTAAGCTAGAAGAGAAGGAGAGATTCTGGAGTGAGTTAGATGAAGTGATGCAGAGTACCCCCAGAGGTGAAAGAGTGGTCATTGGAGCAGACTTCAATGGACGTGTTGGTGGAGGCAACAGAGGGGACGAGGAAGTGATGGGCAGGTTTGGTATCCAGGACAGGAACACAGAAGGACAGATGTTGATCGATTTTGCAAAAAGGATGGAAATGGCTGTGGTGAATACTTTCTTCCAGAAGAAACAGAAGCATAGGGTGACTTATGAAAGCGGAGGTAAGAGCACACAGGTAGACTACATCTTGTGTAGGCGATGTAATTTGAAGGAAGTCAGTGACTGCAAAGTAGTAGGGGGTGAGAGGGTTGCCAAACAGCATACGATGGTGGTGTGCAGGATGACACTGATGGTGAGAAAGGTGAAAAAGGCAAAGGTAGAGCAGAAGACAAAGTGGTGGAAGCTGAAAAAGGAAGAGTGTCGTGTTGTCTTCAAGGAGGAGTTGAAACAGGCTTTGGGTAGTCAGGAAGTGCTTCCAGAGGACTGGACAACCACAGCCAATGTGATCAGGGAGACCGGTAGGAGAGTATTTGGTGTGTCCTCTGGAAGGAAAGTAGATAAGGAAACTTGGTGGTGGAATGAGGAAGTGCAGGAGGGGGTACAAAGGAAGAGGTTAGCCAAGAAGAAGTGGGACATTGAGAGGACCTAAGAGAGTAAACAGGAGTACAGGGAGACACAGCGTAAGGCTTAAGGTAGCAGTGTCAAAGGCCAAACAGAGGGCTGATGATGACTTGTATGATAGGTTGAACAGTAAGGAGGGAGAAAATGATCTATACAGGTTAGCACAGCAGAGAAATAGAGATGGGAAAGACGTGCAGCAAGTTAGAGTGATAAAGGACAGAGAGGGAAATGTATTGACTGATGACAGAAGTGTGCTGGGAAGATGGAAAGAGTACTTTGAAGAGCTGATGAATGAGGAAAATGAGAGAGAAAAAAGAGTAGAAGGTGACCGTTGAGGAGCAGGAAGTAGCAAAGATTAGTAAGGGAGAAGTGAGGAGGGCTTTGAAGAGGGTGAAGAGTGGAAAGGCAGTTGGTCTCTGATGACATACCAGTTGAGGTATGGAAGTGTCTAGGGAGGTAGCAGTAGATTTTCTGACAAGAATATTCAACAAGGTCTTAGAAAGTGAGCAGATGCCAGAGGAATGGAGGAGAAGTGTGCTTGTGCCCATTTTTAAGAACAAGGGCGATGTACAGAGTTGTGGCAACTACAGAGGGATAAAGTTGATGAGCCATACGATGAAGCTATGGGAAAAGAATAGTGAAGCAAGACTAAGAGGCAGAGGTCAGCATTTGTGAACAACAGTTTGGTTTCATGCCAAGAAAGAGCACCACAGATGCAGTGTTTGCTTTGAGGATGTTAATAGAGAAGTACAGAGAAGGTCAGAAGGAGCTGCATTGTGCCTTTGTGGATCTGGAGAAAGCATATGACAGGGTGCCGAGAGAAGAACTGTGGTATTGTATGAGGAAGTCTGGAGTGACAGAGAAGTATGTTAGAGTGGTGCAGGACATGTATGATAGATGTAAGACAGTGGTGAGGTGCTGTCGGTGTGACAGAAGAGTTCAAGGTGGAGGTGGGACTACATCAAGGGTCAGCTCTCAGCCCTTCTTGTTTGCTGTGGTGATGGACAGGCTAACAGATGAGGTTAGACAAGAATCTCCATGGACTATGATGTTTGGTAGATGACATTGTGATCTGTAGTGAGAGCAGAGACCAAGTGGAGGAAAATCTAGAGAGGTGGAGGTATGCCCTGGAAAGGAGGGGATTGAAGGTTAGTCTTAGTGACAGATGAATACATGTGTGTGAACGACAAGGACCCAAGAGGAACTTTGAGGTTACAGGGGGCAGAGATAAAGAAGGTGGAGGATTTTAAGTACTTAGGCTCAACAATCCAGAGCAATGGAGAGTGTGGAAAAGAGGTGAAGAAGGCTGGCAGGCAGGTTGGAATGGATGGAGAAAAGTGTCCCTGTGATGTGATAGGAGAGTATCGGCAAGAATGAAGGGAAAGGTGTACATAAGACGTTTGATGAGGCCAGCAATGTTGTATGGTTTAGAGACAGTGGCCCTGGGGAAAAGACAGGAGTCAGAGTTGAGGTAGCAGAGATGAAAATGTTGAGGTTCTTTTGGGAGTAACGGATGGATGGATCAGAAATGAGTACATCAGAGGGACAGCACATGTTAGATGTTTTGGAGACAAAGTCAGAGAGGCTAGATTGAGATGGTTTGGACATGTACAGAGGAGGATAGTGAGTATATTGGTCGAGGATGCTGAGGTTGGAAACTACCAGGCAAAAGGCCCAGAGGAAGACCAAAGAGAAGATTTATGGATGCAGTGAAGTGACATGAAAGTCGTTGGAGTAGGAGTAGAAGATGCAGAGGATAGGGAGAGATGGAGGCAGATCATTTGCTGTGGCGACCCCTGAAGGGAACAGCCGAAAGGAAAAGAAGAAAGAAGAAGAAGAACCTTAAATGTGATATGAAAAAACTATAGAGGCCTGATCAAAAAAAAAATTTTTGAGGTCACCAAGGTCAAATTTGGGTCACATGACCTCAATTTTAAGATGGCTGCCACATTTTCTCTTGGTTAACTTCTCCTTAGAAGATTATATGATACCCGTTTTCATAAATGAAAAAATAGAAGATAGCCAAGTTGTTCCAAATGTCAAAATGATGAAATCAACACAAAAAAAATCCTTCGTATCTTATCTTCTTTTCCTTTCAGCTTTTCACTTCAGGGATCGCCACAGCGAATCATCTGCCTCCATCTCACCCTATCCTTTGCATCTCTTCTCTTACACCAACTACCTTCATGTCCTCCTTCACCACATCCTTGAATCGTCTCTTTGGTCTTCCTCTAGGCCTTCTGCCTGGTAGTGCCAACCTCAGCACCCTACAACCAATATACTCACTATACCTCCTCTGTACATGTCCAAACCATCACAATCTAGCCTCTCTGACTTTGTCTCCAAGACTTCTTACATGTGCTGTCCCTCTGATGTGCTCATTCCTGATCCTATCCAGTCTTGTTACTCCCAAAAGAGAACCTCAACATTTTCATCTCTGCTGCCTCCAGTCTTTTCCCCAGAGCCACTGTTTCTAAGCATACAACATCGCTGGCCTCAACACTGTCTTGTACAATTTTACTTTCATTCTTACTGATACCCTCCTATCACACATTACACCAGACACTTTTCTCCAACCAGCCTGAACACGCTTCTTCACCTTTTTTCCCCCCACACTCTCCACTGCTCAGGATTGTTGAACCTAAGTACTTAAAGTCCTCCACCTTCTTTATCTCTGCTCCCTGTGACCTCACCGTTCCTCTTGGGTCCTTGTCATTCATACATATGTATTCTGTTTTACTGAGGCTAACCTTCGTTCCCCTCCTTTCCAGGGGATTGTATATTTTTATACACATGTGATTTCCCCTCTCTAGATTTTCCTGCACTTGTTCTCTGCTCTCACTACAGATCACAATGTCATCTGCAAACATCATAGTCCATGGAGATTCTTGTCTAACCTCGTCTGTCAGCCTGTCCATCACCATAGCAAACAATAAGGGGCTCAGAGCTGACCCTTGATGCAGTCACACCGACAGCACACCTCACCACTGTCTTACATCTCTCATACATGTCCTGCACCACTCTAACATACTTCTCTGCCACTCCAGACTTCCTCATGCAATACCACAGTTGCTCTCTCGGCACCCTGTCGTATGCTTTCTCCAGATCCACAAAGGGACAATGCAGCTCCTTCTGACCTTCTCTATTAACATCCTCAAGGCAAACACTGCATCTGTGGTGCTCTTTCTTGGCATGAAACCAAACTGTTGTTTACAAATGCTGACCTCTGCCCTTAGTCTAGCTTCCACTATTCTTTCCCATAACTTCGTATGGCTCATCAGCTTTATCCCTCTGTAGTTGCCACAACTCTGCACATCTCCCTTGTTCTTAAAAATGGGCACTAACACACTTCTCCATTACTCTGGCATCCTCTCACTCTCAAAGACCTTGTTGAATGTTCTTGTCAGGAAATCTACTGCTTTCTCTCCTAGACACTTCCATACATTGAGTATTTTATGGCTAAAAGCATCAACTCCATTAGCATATATTATTTTCAATGATTTCAAGTGGGTAACTGTGGTCACGTGACAAGAATGTGATCACCCCCATTACTGACATATACGTACGTGTGTGTGTGTATATATAATATCAATAAATACATATTCAATGCTATAACTGCTTATAACAATTAAACATTCAAAAATAATTCATAAGATGTAAATAAAATACACACACACACACACACACACACGTGCACGCGCAGATGGGCGTGCCCGCAGATGCACACCTCACATAATGTAACTAGTTTTGGTGGGAGATTTTAGGTTGTTTAGGGGTTTTGTTGTTGCTTATTTATTTATTTATTGCATAATTGGCCTTGTTTTTGTGGCATTTATACACATGTGAGCCACTTCACCAAAAGTAGGCTCGTGTCCAAAAATGAGCTTTTTACACAGTCAGATAAAAGCCCAAAGCTGCAAAATGTTTGTCAATACCTTGAAAACTGACCGAGCTATGCCATTTCTTGTGTCAAGCATTCAACTAAAAATTTCAAAAGACGTTTTAGAGAAAAATGAGCACAAAGATTGCCCTTCTTCCAAGATCATTAGTCCTTAGCAACCAAACATTTTTATGCACCTCAGCCATATAAACTTTTAGAAAACATGTCTAGAAAACGTTTTAGGAAGAGATAAGCGAAATCATCCTCATTTTAATCTGACAAGCCCTTTTTAAACCCATCAGTCACCGTGGTAACCCCCCCAAAATGAACAACAAAAAAAATGACTATTTTTTTTTTTCATTTCTGTTTATTCCATTAAGATCAGTATGTATCTTTTCGACCATTATATAAAGTTTCAAATGCCTTCAAATGATACTGATTGAAAAATAACACTGTGAGGTTCAAACAATCACACTGAAATTAAGAAAACTATATACAAGAAAACTATATAACAAAACTCTCTGATTTCTTTATACAAGTAAGCTTCATCAACTCTGCCCTCATCATTCTCTTAATCTATATCCTGCTCAGCAGAAAGGATCACATCATGTTCACCAACACCACTCATGCACACTTATTAACACATGTCTCTTCTTCGTCAACACAGCTGGCATCATCATCAGTTTTGTTGATCTGTAAAAGGAATGAAGTATTTAAGTATTTTTCAGGTCTTGACCAATTTTCGTACAAAACTAAACAACCCACAATCCAGCATGTCCAGTCCAGACAAGATTACACACAAATCAAATAATCAAAAAAATTCCATGATCAAATTTTGTATGCAAAGAAAAATACTCACCGGTGAAATAAACTTCAAGAACGTCAAGCATTCCGGCATCTTCAAAGCCCAATTCTCGAGTCGAATTTAACATCTATACTGATACTGTTCGACATCACAGATGACATTTCACTCTCCTTTTCCAGAAATTATGTGTATTCACAATCTTAAAAAAACTTAACTGTTATTGAAGAGAAAGGTGAAAATAAATTCAGCATGCAGTCAACCAGAAGCAGGAAGTAACCTGGAAGTTAACGTGTGATGGGCACTGCGCATGTGCACGCCCGAGCTGACCTATCAGTGTGCTCGTTTCAGATCTTCCTTAACAACTAGCCTGCAATGTTTACGAGCATATTGTCCTCACAACCTTTATTTTATTCACTGAAACGGCATTTTAATATCAAAACAGTATCCAAAAATGGAGAGACTACTTCGCGGCCGTTCTTCTGGTGTATGGATTATAGTGTGTCTTGTACCAAACTTGGTGAATAATTGCAACGAAACGTTTGGTACCGTTTTTATCTACTTTTATGAGGGTACTCGCCACAAAAATGGGGGGGAAAGCATTTTTAGTCAGTTTAGTCGATTTTACGAGAGCAAGTGATAGTTGAAAACTTGCTTTCATGGTTTATGCAAAAATCCAAATTTCAATAAAAATGGACCATTTTTACTTTTTTGGCCTTTAACTCAAAAGTGGTCTGTGCGACAAGCACCTACTTTCGGTGGAGTGCCTCACATATATAGACAGCTGTATTAAGTTATCTTAGGCCGTTTCACACAATATTGAGTGTGATATCATCTACGGAATCCGAGCTGTATGAAAGTGAAAGTGATTTTGCGCTGCCATGATCTGACAGTCTCACGTGCTTTCTGAATGCTAATTTATGCAAGATTTCTTTTTACTAGGACAGCTATTCTTGGTATATTTTTAGACCAAATAAAATTATAATAAGATAATTAGCAATCAAAAAAGGCTTCACAGTCAATTTTGTGTGTGAGAGTGCAGTATTTACAAACGGCGAATGCAATGAATTAGTGTCATAAAGCCGATTTTTTTCAGCTTTGGCATTTGAGGACGTGACGTAAAGCCAATTTTTTTTCAGCTTTGGCACTGCTAGGGTTAAATACAGACCTCATATCACTATATGCAGCAGAGACGGAAACAATTCAGTGGCCTCAAAATTCTCCAGGTAACTGCAGCTGTCTTCACTTCCCGCTTGTTCTGGGGAGTGTGGTGGTGTTTTTTCCCCAGCAAATGAAATGCAGCACATTTGGTTCCACCTCAGGTTAAAGGGAACTTGTGCTTCTGGTCATAACCCATCTACACTGAAAGCACCATCCAGGGGGGCTGAAAATATCTGGATAAATGTGAGCAGACAATACGAGATGGTGGGGGCAGTGCCCTTGTGAAATTATTAATTTTAAATTATAAAAACATCTGAAAACATTTTGAGATGTGTCTCTAACTGCTGCCAGAAAATGTGTGAAAACTGGCATGCTTAACTGTAGAACACAGAAAAATCCCTCACAGTTTACACAGGTTTTTGGGTACCTGTGGCAAAACTAGGGTGATAAATCAAACAGTCACACTGCCTTTTCAACTGAGAAAAATGTATATGGGGCACATCTTGCTTTTAGAATTCTGATCTGGAAAATTTTTGAAAAATGGAAGACCAAATGGTGGTATTACACGAATTTTAAAATAAGCTTTGGACCATTTATGTTATTGAATAATTCACTTCTTTAGAATAAATCACATCAAAATATCTTAAGAGTTGCAAGGAACCACTGACATAGATATTTTACATGTGTATTCTTTATTCTTGTACTCTTCCACAATTTCAGTGTTCAAAAGAAGTTAATACTTAATTATTTCTACAATAATTAAAATAATAATAAAAAGAACCTAGAAATTTCTAACATATATCATAATTATCTCTCCAAAAGATGCACAAGGCAAACGTCGTCAAAGTTGGAGACTGCACGAGTCGTGAAAACTTTGTCTGGATGATGTTTTTCCACGAAATCGGAGATGTAATGAAATTTCGCAAGCACATTTTTTATTTGTGCTGATGGAATGATGTCTGCCTCCTCCTCGTCCTCCTCTGTGCTGAACTCCTCGCGCACTGCCGAGTGTCGCATCGCCTCCAGCTCCTTCAGCTCCTCCTTGGACAGTTCCTCCTGGTGTTCCACGACCAAGTCATCAATGTCCTCCTCATCGACATCCAGCCCCATTGCCTTTCCCAGAGACACTATCTCGTCCACCTCAGGCTCAGGCTGAGGCTCGCCCTCCACCTCGAAGTCTCCCGGATCAGTGGCATGCGGCCACAACTTCCTCCACGCAGCAATAAGGGTCCACATGGTCACCCCCTGCCAAGCCATGTCTATCAATTTCACGCACACCACGATGTTGAAGTGGTGCTTCCAAAACTCACGAAGGGTGAGCTGGATATTCTCAGTCACGTCAAAACACATTTTAAAAAGAAATTTCGTCTAAAGTTTCTTGAAATTTGCAATGACTTGCTGGTCCATGGGTTGGCGCAAAAGGGTGGTGTTTGGAGGAAGGAACAGCACCTTGATGAATGCAAATTCGTCTAGGATATCATCTTCGAGGCCGGGAGGGTGGGTGGGTGGGCGGGGGCATTATCAAGGACGAACAGACACTTGAGGGGGAGGTTGTTCTCCTTGAACTTATTCACGGAAGGGCCAAACACCAAGTTCACCCAATCACACACCAAGTTCACCTTGGCCCTCCACATGACATTCAGTCTCTCCTTGAGAATTTTGAGCTTTGAAGGCTCGGGGATTTTCTGAATAATACATGAGGCGGAGTTTAATTAATCTCCACTTGCATTCGAACAAACAGCAAGCGTAAGGCGGTCCTTCATGGGCTTGTGGCCTGGCATTGTCTTCATTGCATTGTCCTCAGCTGTGATGAAGGTCCAGTGAGGCATCTTCTTCCAGAAAAGTCCAGTTTCGTCGGTGTTAAAAACTTGCTGTGGAATGTAGTCTTCTTCCACGACAAGTTCTTCCAATTTTTTAATAAATTCTTCTTTCGCCCTCTAGTCTGAACTCGATGTCTCGCTATGCCGTATGACCAAGTGGATTCCAGTGCTTCTCTTAAATCTCTCGAACCACCCATTCGACGCTTTAAAGTCTGGGGGTTGCTGGTTTGAAGAACCCTCACCTCCACCCTCCTTCACGAGGTCACTAAATATTGCTGTTGCATTTTCAGAGATTATTGCCTGCGTTACTGTATCTCCGGCAATTTCTTTCTCCTTTATCCAAAGGAGTAAGAATCTCTATCTCGTCGTTCAGTGACGATCTCCTTTTCGATATAACAGAGAGACCTTTTGAAGGGGTTGTCGCCTTTAAGCTCTTCTTCTGCTTGAGTATTGTCCCAATTGTAGAAGGGTTTCGGCCATACTCCTTTGCAATTTAGCTCAATCGCATCCCCCTTTCATGTTTTTTTTATTATCTCCTGCTTCATTTCGATGGACAATAGAGCCCTCTTCTTCTTCTCGGTTTCAGGATTCACTTTCTTGGGACCCATAATGGAATAAAATAAAACGGTTGGAAAACGGATAACACTATCACTTAACAAAAAACTAGCCAACAGTCCTCTTCAACTCTTCTCACGCGTGTAGCGGACAGAAGATAAGGGTACAGTAATTGGTACAGTACAGGTCCCTTCCTGGCCAATGGGAGGCCAGCAGGGCGGGATGTTGAGAGACAGCTAATGAGAGCAACTCGCACGGTTTGAATTTTGATTGGCGTGTTGTAAAAAAGGTTGTTTTCATATCCCAGGGACGAAAACTTGGGAAAATGTTTTTCGTAACCTGGGATTTTCGTACCCCGGGGGTTTCGTAAGTAGGGGGCCAACTGTAAATGTTTATTGTGGCACTGCGGCCACGCCCACAAGCAGGACCGCAGGAGCATTTCAAACCGTGGAATTCAAAGCGCATTCCCTGCTTGACAGATCGGAGGTCCAAACTCAACTTTAACTTGATTCCTTGAGGGATCAGAGGTCCAGATGAGCCGCGTTTTGCTCATATGTGCCACATTTATTAAACATTTACTGAATTTAATAACTGAACTTAAAAACGAAATTAAAAACTAAAGTGTTAAGCCTCCTTCTGTCACTCTCTCTCACACACAAAACATGCAACGTGCAGCTGACGGACCAATTATATTTAAATGTTTAAATGGAATTTTAAATGGGTTTAAATGGTTTTATTTAAAGCGGAATAACAGTACCTGTTTGAAAGATCAGAGGTCCTCATTCAATATTAACTTGCTTCCTTGCAAGATCGAAGGTCTTCTCCCACAGAGCACTCGGTTTCAATATCGTGCGGAAATAATCCCTCCATCACTGTATTTCCACTTTAAGGTCTCCTGCTTCAATATCGTCCCGATTGTAGAGGGGTTTTGGCGATAACAAAATATAACGCTCCATGATCAATCTCAAAACAAGCCAACAGTCAACTCTCCGTCACGTGTGTGACAAATAGGGAGTATGGGTACAGGAAGTATGGGTAACATCCTGGCCAAGGGGAGGCCAGCGGGGCGGGATGTTGGGAGACAGCCAATGAGAGAGCAACTCGCACATCGTGTGAAATTTTGATTGGCGAGTTTGAATTTTGAATGGCGCATTTGCCGCTTTTCGTAAGAGGAGGTTGTTTTCGTATCCCGGGGACGAAAACTTAGGAAAATGTTTTTCGTAACCCGGAATTTTCGTACCCAGGGGGTGTCGCAAGTAGGAGGCCAACTGTATATGTATTTATTACAAAAATTCAATCATCTTACCTACTAAACTTTCAAGATAAAGGGACCACTCTTAAAATTTGTCTTTGAGAAAAGCAGTTTATTTACACTAACTTCTATGTTCAATATTTATACTATGTACAAATCCCGTTCTTGTTGTTTTACTTCGAAAGCTTAATCTTTGTGAGCAACACAATCTTGGCTGTTCTTTCCTTCTTTTTAGCTCTCCGCTGTGCTTTCTCTTCCCGTTCCTTCTGATGGTCTAACTTTGCTATTTAATGCTTGCTAAAATCGTTTTTATGAAAATACAAATCAATTATTTCTTATTATACATGTGTAAGTCGCTTTCATATTCGAATAAATAAGTTAAGAAAAAACAAAATGATTCTACAGTATATCCAAATTTGTTTACAATATGGCAGCGCCCATGACGTGATAGGAATGAAGCAAACACACTTTTGAAATCGCTTGTGCATTGCTCTCGCTAGTAAAATGATAATTGCAATAGCACAGTAGGGAGATGATTTCAGTAAATGTGATGGGCTCGAATGTAGGTGCTTGTCGCAAGTGACACACGGAGCTTGTGAGAGAAAGCGCGGCTTATCCGGACTGTCGATCTTTCGAGTGAGCAAGTGATGGCTGAGTACTAAACAAGTATTCAACGCGCACCTTGTGCAGGTGTTTCTCAATTACTTTCTGTGATGCCCCTTTAGTAAGGGGGGAAAAAAAAAAACATTTCATGCCCCCCACCCCAGCGCACACTATAAAGTGTTGACTGCACTTCACATCGTTTACTCTGTGCTTTTTCACCTACAACATAAATGTGACAGCACTACTGCCACCTACTGTACAGGATGCGCAATTACACTTCAATTCTAGTACAGTATGGCAAAAAAAGCATGTTTCCCATGGTCATACGCGCCCCCCCTGGCATCACACTGCACGCCTCACTATTTGAGAAGCACTGGCCTTGTGGGAGCTCACCACGAGCCTTACCTCGCTGGCATTTGTAGCATGCGCATGCATAAAATTCTCCTTCTCTTTTATGCACCATCTGCTGCCTGCCCACGTGACATCTTTGCCAAAGTCATTGATTGGAAGGGTTAGTTGACCTAATGTTTGTTCTTGTTCCATTATTAATTACTATTGATATTAATGAACATGTACTATTATTATTATTATATACTTATTGTTTTTAAACGTTTATCTTTAATATATTAGGTCAAATATACATGTTTGTGTCAGGTTATACGAGTTTGGGAGGGGGTTGGAATGGATTAACTGGTTTTCTATTATTTTCTCAAGGAATTTTTGTTTTATCTAACGAACATTCTGACTTACGACCTGGCCCGCTGAACAGATAAATTTCGTAAGTTACCACATTTCAAAAATAGATTGTTCAGACTCCGATAGTAAACTGAACGTAAATAATTAATTATTTCTTGTGCATCCCATTACCAATTGATCCAGAGACCGGTACCAGTCTGCGGCCTGGAGGTTGGGGGACAATTGATTTGTATTATAAATAGATCTTACAAGCAGCAGAATATCTTTCAAATTTTTTTGTATGAAAATACTCCTTGAAAAGTAAAAAAGTTAGTTCGTAATAAGGAAGCAATCCAGAGTTGTATCACGTAAAAGCTACCCCAGTTTTATTACAGTGGAGAGAATTGAATTCTGTACTCGGTCAAAATTTGAGCGAAAATTTCCCTGATAACACTATAGGAATTCAGAAAAGACTTTACTAATGTAGCTGAGACGACTCTTCCTCTACACAACAATAAATAAAAAAAGAGTCAGAGTATGGAAGTGCACACTTAAAGGGGTCCATTGAAAATTATAAAAAGGCAACACCAACCATGAAACAACCCATAAACTTGCTGTACTGAATAAATGACAACCTTCTTAAACAGGCTAATACAAACTGTCAAACGCAAAAGTTGTAGATGTAAGTTAAAAAAAAAAAAAAAAAAAAAACACCTGACACTAAAAATATAAACATTTTGAGTGTAACTGGAGACTTCGAAAAACTTTCCTCTCTTTTAAATCGACTTTACACTTTAAACAGTCACCGTATCTTGACTCCATGCTTCTTTTACCACAGATTTTAATTGATGGGTCCTTCACTTATCTTCAGGAATAATTTTATCATGGTCAGGGTCACAGTGGGCCTGGAGACTGTGATATGAACTATGTTACCAGGACTTTGATTCATTAAAGAAAAGCAACACACACCAACACATTATACATACTCACCATTTCTGGGCCATGTAGGCATCTTTGGATCAGCTTGCCCAACACTGCTGGTCTCAGGTAAGTCTGTAAGGGCCACAAATCCATTAATAAAACTCAACAATTATAAAAGACATGTCTCATGAGGTCATTCATTCATTTTCTGTAACCGCTTAATCCTAATTAGGGTCGCGAGAAGGCTGGCGCCTATCCCAGCCGACTCTGGGCGAGGGCAGAGTACATCCTGGATGGCTCGACAGCCCATCACAGGGCAGAAACATGCTGATGGATATCAACTCCTCTTGACAAAAGTCACCAAAGTTCTTTTACATAAAACTCAAACCATAGACAGTGAGAGACATGGCTGGCCTTTGATAACCCAGTCAGTGCACTTGGGGGGGGGGGGGGGGGGTTTACCACCAGGCCCTCCACTGCGCTCATGTCTCATGAGGTCTTAACAATAATTCCACAACCAGAAGTGAGGAATCTTTAATTCCAATAAATTCCTTTAATCTTGGATGTACTAACCACTACGTCACCTAACTTTACTGTATACAGTATACTTTATAAAATCACTAATTTTCTTGCCTAGGCTTACATGGGGCGTACACTCCTCTTTAAGTAATGTAACATAGACCACAGGCTTCAGAAAAACAGACGCTACTTTTTTTTTTTTACTTCAATTATGAATATTTTTTTTCCATGAAGGAGAGGGTCACGAGTGCCCAAGGCTGTTTAACATGCCTGTGGAGTGAAAAGAAACATGGACAGTCTGGTCTGTAAACCAAGTTACTAAAAAAAAAAAAAAAAAAAAAAAAAGTAAAGGTGGGTATTGCCGAGATTTTATGTATTGCGATTTCTAGAATGTTTTTTCTCCATGTTGTGATATATTGCAAGAAGAGTTTTAAATTAAAAGTGAGCCTGTTCTTAAAAGTACTTATTCTTTATTTCAAAAAGAAAAAAACATCAACAACATTAAAAAGAGGTTTTAGCCATTAAAATAAAAATTCTAATCACAAAAAAATCTACTTATGAAAATTTAATGTTTTAAACTTTGGCACAACCATTAACACTGGAATAGAACTGAATATTAAGCAAAATAAGCTATTTAAACATTAAATACACAAACATTAAAATAGTGTAAGTGCATCTCATGCTTTTATGAGCATATTGTGAAGCTTTAAATCATTAATGCATGCATATTAAATTTTTAAGGTGGGATTAAAGGTGGAGCATCATCCGCGCATGTGCAGAACTGTATCATGTACGACTAGACCTCATCAGACCTGTGACCCTATGAGCAGTCGATTGATCTATTTATATATAACAATATTAACATTACATATATACAGGGATCAATCACTTTCCGCAGTTAATTGGGACTGAGATGCCCACGCAACCACCGAATTCCGCGAAGTAGGATCACCCCCCCCCCCAACTGACATATACGTACATGTATGTGTATATAATATCAATAAATACATATTCAACGCTATAAATTCTTATAATAAAAATATACGAAATAATGCATGAGATGTAAATACAATGACAACAGCAAAATATATTTTCAGCTGAACTTTAGTGGGGGTGGGGGGTCTGGGGGCGGGGTCCAGGACGGAGCGTGCTTGCTATCTACAGTTGGGCAACATATTATCTAATGCATAGTCTAATTGGAGTATAATTTTATTTGTAAACATATATGTATTTGCAATATAACCTCTGCCAAATCAAATGTGCGAATCGGATGATTCGCTGTGGCAACCCCCGAGAAAGGGAAAAAGCCGAAAGGAAAAGATGATATGTATTTGCAATGTAATATAGACACAGAATTGAGAAATAGGTCAAACAGGGCTCTATGCTGTGTGTTGTATAAGTGAAAGACAAAAAAAAAAAAAAAAATACACAAATATTTCCTGTAAACCACTTTATAAAATTTATGAAATATTTTCAACTAACTGTCCCAGCCTCACTGGTGACTAATAAATGTTGAGATACTACTCAGGTAAATAACAATGACAATGTATTAATTTATGACAACCATCACCAATGTATTGAGTATTTTCAAATTGAACATGAATTACTTGCATTTGGCTGCAAATTAAAAAAAAAATAATAAAATAAAATGAAAATAAAATTCCCATACATATTAAACTGCTATCAACAAAGCGAGTAATTTTATCACACAATGATTTTACCAATACAGGTTACTTTTATGAAGTTCCATTTCAATTGGAGTTCACGTAATCTAAACGAATTAAATATTTAGTAATAACCTCTGAGTGCGCTTGTCTGTCAGCCATCGGGGCAATACATCCGCAAGATCCATAACTGATAAGGTCGTTGCAAAAAACATACAAGGAATTGCTGGCAATGTTAGATTTCTTTATGAAACTCGCTAAAGGTTCTGATATGTTCTGAGTCTGTTTGCCGATTTTCACCTCAAATTTCACAATCTGCTCTGGCCATTCCCACTCAAAGTTCTTCTTAAAATCCCTATCTATTTATGACACGTGAGATTCCTCTTCTTTCATTAAAGTTCGCACTATTTTCGGGACTTTCTAACCAGACATTCTCTTCGTAAAAACACAACATGCTGCCATTTGCATTGAGCCGAGTCACTTTACATTAAGCTTAAAACAGCCAATCAGCGAACGGCTTACGATATGTGAGGCGCTCTAAAAAGTAGGTGATTATCACAAGTTCACTTGCTTTTGTTTGAGACAAAGCGCGGCTTATCCGGACTTCCGATCTTTCAAGTGAGCAAGTGCACTGTTGTTGAATACTTGTTTAGTACTCAGCCTTCACTTGCTCACTTGAAAGATCGGAGGTCCGGATAAGCCATGCTTGGTCTCACAAACTTCATACGTCATTTGCGAGAAGCGCCTACTTTTGATGGCCCTATACCCACCTAAAATTTTCTCCCTGGATTCAGACAAGTCACAGAAATTACCAATTTGAGATAAAAACCGCGGAATTCCATGAGAATTTGTCATCCCCAAAATAAATTAGAAATACACCTCACAAAAATGTAATTAGTTTTGATGGGAGGTTTTGTGTTTGTTTAGGGTTTTTTTTTATTTTTTGCATCATTGGCCTTGTTTTTGTGTCATTTTCCCTTAACTTTTCCCCCTATTTTTTCATAATTTACTTATTTTTTTATTTGATGAATATTTAATATACAGGATCCCTCACTTTCCGTGGTTAATTTACAAACGACAGACTGAATGTGCCTCTCCTTCTTCCCAGTTAAGTTTTATATATCAGTTATATAGCGTTACCCTTGTGTTAAGACGCCGTCTCTGTGATCTTTGTGTTTACACTGTTTTGCAGACTTTTGTAACCCTAAGCAAATATGGTTGGTCAGAAGCGTAAACCTACTTGCATGGGTACAAGTCTCATACACAGATGAATTAACTATCTGCTCGGATCGGTGCAATCTACCATGCATACTCAGTTAAGCAAAAAGAGTTGTAAAATGAATGAAAACCCGAATCCAGAAAAGAAAGAGAACTCTCCACTCTGCTGGTGATTCACATCAGTGCAGGTTGAGTACTAAACGAGTTCAACGGCGCCCTTGCTCACTTGAAAGACTGGAAGTCCATATAACCCGCGCTTTGTCTCAAGCATAACAAGTACACTACTTTCGGTTTTGAGGGCCTCACATATTAATGTGACTCGGCTCAGCTGCATGTAAAGTGGACATCCGTCAACCATCGGAACCATTTACAAGCAGAAAGATCGCATCATAGAGAATGTTAAATATTTGTTACTGTATTTGATATTTGATGAGTGAATTTGCTTAAAATTTGTCCATTTGAAATTACTCTGCTTAAATTTAATTTATTTGAAATTAATGTTTATATTATTTTACAATGTCTGTCTTCCTTTCGGTTTTTTTCCCTTTTACTCGGGAGTCACCACAGCGAATCATCTGATTCGCATATTTTGATTTGGCAGAGGTTTTTACGTCGGATGCCCTTCCTGTCACAACCCTTTTAGCAAGGGACAGAAACACGCTGACGACTTTGCAGCCTACTCTTTACGAAAGTCAGCAATGGTTCTTTTACATGCCTCTCACCATAGACAGTGAGAGACATGGCCCGCCTTTGATAACCCAGTTAGCTGCACTGGGGAGGACAGTGACAACCTTGTGGAGAGTGGGACTCGAACCCCCAACCTTTGGATCAGCTATCCAGCGCCCTATACCACTAGACCACCACTGCCCGATATTATTTTACAATGTTTATAATAATTGATTTAGGGGTGTTTTATGAGATACGGTAATGGTATTTATGGATGAATGTGTCCATGTATGAGCGTCATACGTTACACGTCATAGGTCACTGTAACAAATGACGTTCACTTTCAACTTGCGTTCGGCCGTCCGGAACCAATTAAAAATGTAAGTCGGAGAGCGTCTGTATATAATGTCAATAAATACATATTCAATGCTATAAATGCTTATAATGACAATTAAACATTAAAAAAAACACAAGTTGTAAATAAAATATAAATACACACTCCATGACTTACGTTTTTAGTTACGTTCCGCACAGCCGAATGTAAGGTGAAAAAAAAAAGTAAGTTGTTACTGTACGTTCCAGTAACATATGACTGTTCACTGTACTATACATCCATAAATACTCTTACCGTATCTCATAAAACACCCCTAAATCAATTATAAACATAACATTGTAAAATGATATCAACATTAATTTCAAATAAATTTTAATCAAATTCACTTATTACAACTATCACGACTAGGCTTACGCTTCTGACCAACCATATTTGCTTAGGGTTATAAATACGCAAAACAATGTAAACACAAAGATCACAGAGGCGACGTCTTAACTCAAGGGCAACATGAGGTGAACTGGGAAGAAGCAGGGCACGTTCAGTCTGTCATTTGTAAACAATTAATGCAGCGCCATGTAAACAATGGACGCAGCGTCATGCGCAAGTAGCGTACTACGTCTACGTAAGAATGTCTCATAATACGGAGAGCGTGCTAAACTCAAAATTTGACTGACAAATTTTTTTTTTTATACAGTCAGTTCAAACGTAAAATTGAAAAAAACGTAAGGCGAATAAACGTAAAACGAGGACCATTTGTACACACATACAGATGGAACTGCATTAGAAGACGACGACACATACATACGTTCGCAGATGCGTGTGAACAGATGCAACAATGTAAGTACGGAAGCTCCCCAGCTTACAAACGAGTTAGGTTCCGGATGGCCGGTTCGATGAATTTGTTTGCAAGTCGTTACAGGGCATTCGTTAGAGGGGACTGCATGTTTAAACCTTGTATAAGTAACCTATACAAGTTTGTACTGTCTCTCATTATATATATATATATATATCTCTCTCATTATATATATATATATATATATATATATATATATATATATATATATATACACATACATACACACACATACATACACATAATAATATATATATATATACACACACACATATATACATACACATATATATATATATATATATACACACACACATATATACACACACACACATACATATACACTCATACATACATACATATATATATATATATATATATATATATATATATATATATATATATATATATATATATATACACACACATACATACACACATAATATATATATACACACACATATATATATACATACACACATATATATATATATATATATATATATATATATATATATACACACACATATATACACACACACACACACATACATATACACACATACATACATTATATATATACACACACACACACACACACACACACACATATATATATATATATATATATAATGTATGTATGTGTGTATATGTATGTGTGTGTGTGTGTATATATATGTGTGTGTGTGTATATATATATATATATATATATATATATATATATATAAAATATAAAAATCATCTGTAGATTAGCAATATCATTATGTCCCGTGTTTAAACTCCTGGTTCCTCTCAAGCACAGCACATCTGCTCAGATTTATAGTGTATCACTGATCCGGTTCATTATAATACTGGAGTCAATTTGTTTCTTCTTTGAATGTATCGTTCTGCTTCTCTTCTCGGACCTCCGTGCTGGAGCCTAGTATTAAGTGTACCTCAGGATAATGTTTAATCATATTTTATACTTATATTTATGATACATCTTTATATAGATGTTATTCCATTTCTGTTTGTTCCTCAATTTCATTTCACTTTCGACCAACAGCCCTGTTTGTATCTCCGGATGGTTTTGATGGGAGGTTTTGAGCTGGTTTTTGTTGGTTTAGGGTTTTTTGGGACTTTTTTTGCATAACTGGCCTTGTTTTTGTGGCATTTTCCTTAACTTTCCCCCATTCTTCCTTAATTTCCTTATTTTTTTAATTTGATGAATATTTGGGGGGGGGGGTGGCTGCAATGCACTGAAGCTGCATTAATTGAAGCGCGAAGTAGCGAGGGTTCCCTGTATTTGATGAATATTTATAAAAAATTTTTAAAAAAGGCGATGCAGTGAAGCCGAATGAATTGAAGCGCAAAGTCGCGAGGGATCCCTGTATACAGTAAAACCTCCGCTGACGAACGCTTAAGCTCACGAACTTTTCGCCTCAAGAACATTAAATTTGCGAGCATATAGTCTCTGCTGACGAACTAGTTTTCGGCGGACGAATCAAACCACGCGGTCGAACAGCGCCACGGTGGCGGCCACGAGAAGCTGACGCACGCTCATGGCGTCACAGTTAAATCCTCCCTTTCTTTGAATGCGGAAGTGGTTTGTGTTTGCTAGACATTTTGGACCATATTGAGTGTACTTTTGCTATTATGGGACCGAAAAAGACCCCACCACAGGCGGAGATCATTGAAAAACACGAACGAGGTGTGCGTTTGTGTGACTCAGCGTCCCAATACCAGTACGCCAAGTCTACCATTGCTCCCATCCTTAAGAACAAGGAAGCTATTAAGGGTGCGTGTGTGGCTAAGTGTGTTTCCAAACAGTAGGCGTTTCCAAACACTCCTTCCAAACAGTAAGTCCCTCCCTCCCTCCTCCTCCCACTCCATTCCATCAACTACCATCACAAAGGTAAATAAAACGACTTTATTATACAGTACAGTTTATTTCTTTAATTACAATAGCACATTTATTATACATAAAATAAGGTATATTTTTGTGTAGTTTTAAGGCTTATTTAGTAGAAAATTATGTTTTATGGGGACCTGGGAACGGATTATTCTCATTTTAATGGTTTCTTATGGGAAATAAATGTTCGGAAGACGAACTTTTCGCCTCACACACACTTTCTGGGAACCAATTATGTTCGTGAGCAGAGGTATCACTGTATATTAATTCCATCATAGCGAAGCACATAGGCCTGCTGGGCATGTGTCTTACACTTACAATGACGCTGACTGCTCAGGAAAGTCCGTCAAACTTTAGAACTTTACGATAATAACATGCAATATCATTTATCATATAAATCACATTAATATTATCATTATGCTGGAGAGAAGTAGAATGTAATTTACTGGAATCTGGATTGATTTGGATTATGTTGAGCCTGAGGCTGAATCTGTTGTGTGACGTCAATTTTTTCAGAGTCGACAGAGATATTATCCGGTTAAGCAAAAAACATGCATGGTTAATGTGCCTTGTTGGAGATCAGGTTGATGGGAGCGCTTCCCTCTTTTGCTCATTTTAAAATAAATGTTTAAGCAAAAATCTAGATGCGGTAGGTCAGTAAATTTCTGAGCAATTAGCAACATGAACCGTGGTTTTGTTTTTAGCGGGAATTTCTGTATCCTGTATTTTTATACAAATTCTATTGGCTCAAGGCCTTCGTGACAATCTGCACTGCCCAATCATGGCATGGCTCTAATTATACCGGGCTCTCCACACACTGAATGACTGTAGATGAGAGGACGGAAACACGATTACGTCAGGATTACATGCCGGGACCTCTGCGGTAAACATTGTTTTTTTTTTTTCTTTCCAATGAAAGCATTACTTCCGGTTCAATTACAGGGAATAGCCGAAGTTTTTTTTTTTTTTTTTTTTTACTGTTCCGAAATTTTCTCAAATGCGTGTCAAAAAAGCGTTTTTTTATTCCGAGTATCGCAATACGAATTGTTTGCAAGTTAAAACTGGTTTAAACCGATAAACCAGTTTTATTGCGCAGCCCTAAAAAAGTGAATGGGGGTTCTGGTAAAAGGAGTTAGAACACGCTTGACTACCGACAACCTCTGGAAGGTAGACCGATCGGATGAAACAAACGTCCATTCTACTTCATACGGACAACTGGATGCACGTGTGTCAATTTTGTGAGGAAGGGATGGAAACAGGCTGGACAACATGAAGACCAGTGTGATGTTCTGGATAATGTTCTGTAATACATCTGGATGATACTTAAATGTTCCATCTACCAAAATATCGTTACTAATCAGCCAAGTCCAAAATTGCTCACTTATTCACTATACCTACCCACTACATACAGGATCAAACACAGGAGTCTAACGGTAAAACATTTCTCAGCATCGTTGATTACATAACACTGACGCACTATTAAAACGTGACAAACGCCGCCACTGCCTTTTCAGACTTTGGATCAGTTACAGCCACTGGACTATAACTTTTTCATATTTTAGGTCTTACACCACTAGAATGCCTGAATGTGTCTTATGAATCTCATTATAAGGAACACAATGCATGATGGTACACATTGCTTGGTTAGTGACCAATGCTTGTACCCTACTATTCATGATGCATTGTGGGATCTAGTGAGTACTCTATTGAAGTTTTGCTGTCACATGACCCCAATACCTTCATGCACCATCTTGGACGGCAAGCATGATCCAGAACACACACACACACACACACACACAATTCACTCAGCATGGCTTCAACAACCACCGATAATGACAGTCGCAGTCGATGTTTAGGAATGTGTTAGAATGCGACCATTCTTCCCTTCCTGCTTTTGTCTACTTGGATCTTTGTACATATCTTGTCCACGGCCCACCTCCATTTACTAGCAAAGAGTTAAAAGCTTACAAATCAATGGACGCTTACAAGTATTTTGTTGCTGGATTTGTAAGCTGTATGCAACAATGGGAGCCAGGAACCGGGAAGAGAAACTACCACTTCATAACGGCTAAGGTGCGTGTTCTAACCCCAAATAGACCTACACAAACAAGCGCTTATGCAATAATAAATTATAATTATGACTGCTTATAATGGTTGTATAAATTCAGCTATTTATATAAGCTTATACAGTGCATATATATTTTTTTTATTTTTATAAACCAGTGTCTCTCCCTCACGTCGGTCCCAAGCCGAGGGTTGCGTCAAGAAAGGCATCCGGAGTAAATCAAATGCCAAATAAAATATGCGAATCACAAGAAAGAATGACATACTGGATCGGTCGAGGCCCGGGTTAACAACGATCGCCATCAGTGCTGCTAACCAACAGGGTGCTGGTGGAAATTGGACTACTCTTGGTCGAAGACGTCAAAGAAGGAGAGGCGGGAGGCGTGTCCGTAGGCAGAGAGAGAAGAGGAAAGGCATGAGTCTCGGACTGAAAGTAGGGACTTTGAATGTTGGAACTATGGCAGGAAAAGGTAGAGAGCTGACTAACATGATGCAGGAGGAAGGTGGACATACTGTGTGTTCAGGAGACCAGGTGGAAAGGCAGCAAGGCTAGAAGCATAGGGGCAGGGTTTAAGCTGTTTTTTCATGGTGTGGATGGAAAGAGAAATGGAGTAGGAGTCATCTTGAAGGAGGATTTTGTCAGGAATGTTCTAGAAGTGAAAAGAGTGTCAGACAGAGTGATGAGTCTCAAGTTAGAAATTGAAGGCGTGATGTTAAATGTTATTAGTGCTTATGCCCCACAGGCAGGATGTGAGCGAGAAGAGAGATTCTGGAGTGAGTTAGATGAAGTGATGCAGAGTACCCCCAGAGCTGAAAGAGTGGTCATTGGGGCAGACTTAAATGGACATGTTGGTGCAGGCAACAGAGGGGACGAGGAAGTGATAAGCAGGTTTGGTATCCAGGACAGGAATGCAGAAGGAAAGCTGTTGGTAGATTTTGCAAAAAGGATGGAAATGGCTGTGGTAAATACTTTCTTCCAGAAGAGAGAGGAGCATAGGGTGACTTATAAAAGTGGAGGCAGGAGCACACAGGTAGACTACATCCTGTGCAGGCGATGTAATTTGAAGGAAGTCAGTGACTGCAAAGTAATAGTGGGTGAGAGTGTTGCCAAACAGCATAGGATGGTGGTGTGCAGGATGATGCTGATGGTGAGGAAGGCAAAGGTAGAGCAGAAGACAAAGTAGTGGAAGCTGAAAAAGGAAGAGCTACAGCTAATGTGATCAGGGAGACAGGTAGGAGAATCCTTGGTGTGTCATCTGGAAGGAAAGTAGATAAGGAGACTTGGTGGTGGAATGAAGAACTGCAGGAGTGTGTACAAAGGAAGAGGTTAGCTAAGAAGAAGTGGGACATTGAGAGAACCGAAGAGAGTAAACAGGAGTACAGGGAGACACAGCGTAAGGCAAAGGTCGCGGTGTCAAAGGCCAAACAGAGAGCGTATGATGACTTGTATGCTCGGTTGGAAAGTAAAGAGGGACAAAATGATTTATACAGGTTGGCACAGCAGAGAAATAGAGATGGGAAGGACGTGCAGCAAGTTAGATTGATAAAGGACAGAGAGGGAAATGTATTGAGTGATGACAGAAGTGTGCTGGGAAGATCGAAAGAGTACTTTGAAGAGCTGATGAATGAGGAAAATGAGAGGGGGGGGGAGTGTAGAAAAAGTGACTGTTGAGGATCAGGAAGTAGCAAAGATTAGTAAGGGTGAAGTGAAGCGGGCATTGAAGAGGATGAAGAATGGAAGGGCAGTTGGTCCTGATGACATACCGGTGGAAGTATGGAAGTGTCTCGGAGAGGTCGCAGTACAATTTCTGACAAGAACATTCAACAAGGTCTTAGAGCAGGGATCACCAACGTGGTGCCCGCGGGCACCAGGTAGCCCGCAAGGACAATATAAGTTGCCCGCGGACCTGTTCACTGCTATTTTTAGGACAGGCCCATGGCTCCATAGCGCCACTCTTCATTGAGCTGCATCTTATTTTTTTCTATATATTTTTAAATCCAAGCAATATCTTCACATAGATGAATCTCATTAATTATTAATAATAACATATAATTAAAGGTAAACTGAGCAAATTTGTAATTTCAGAAGTGTATATCGACCTGGTATCCCTTCGCATTAATTGGTACCCAAGAAGTAGCTCTCAGTTTCAAAAAGGTTGGTGACCCCTGTCTTAGAGGGTGAGAGGATGCTGGAGGAATGGAGGAGAAGTGTGCTGGTGCCCATTTTTAAGAATAAGGGAGATGTGCAGAGTTGTGGCAACTACAGAGGGATAAAGTTGATGAGCCATACGATGAAGTTATGGGAAAGAATACTGGAAGCTAGACTAAGGGCAGAGGTCAGCATTTGTGAACAACAGTTTGGTTTCATGCCAAGAGCAAGCACCACAGATGCAGTGTTTTCTTTGAGGATGTTAATAGAGAAGTACAGAGAAGGTCAGACGGAGCTGCATTGTGCCTTTGTGGAACTGGAGAAAGCATATGACAGGGTGCCGAGAGAAGAACTGTGGTATTGCATGAGGAAGTCTGGAGTGGCAAAGAAGTATGTTAGAGTGGTGCAGGACATGTATGAGAGATGTAAGACAGTGGTGAGGTGTGCTGTCGGTGTGACAAGAGTTCAAGGTGGAGGTGGGACTGCATCAAGGGTCAGCTCTCAGCCCCTTGTTTGCTATGGTGATGGACAGGCTGACAGACGAGGTTAGACAAGATTCCCCATGGACTATGATGTTTGAAGATGACACTGTGATCTGTCGTGAGAGCAGAGAACAAGTGCAGGAAAATCTAGAGAGGTGGAGGTATGCCCTGGAAAGGAGGGGAATGAAGGTTAGCCTCAATAAAACAGAATACATGTGTGTGAATGACAAGGACCCAAGAGGAACGGTGAGGTTACAGGGAGCAGAGATAAGGAAGGTGGAGGATTTTAGGTACTTAGGCTCAACAATCCAGAGCAATGGAGAGTGTGGGCCATGTTTCACAGAAACACAGTGCTGTAGATTCCTCTGCACTGCAATCTGAGCATGAATCTTGTCCATCTTGTTTCGCAGGGACTGAACATTTTCAAGTACAGTAGGCCTTCGACATTTGCGGGGGTTCAGTTCCAAGCCCTCCCGCGAATCGAGATAATCCGCGAGTTCTGTACCCGGAAGTAAAACCCCATGTATTATGTCACATGCGCGTTTCAAGTAAACACAGTTGTAAGTAAAATACTATGTATCTATTACATGTGCCAAAAATATGCTTCTTAAACATTCTATAGACAGTCTTACTCATTAATACAGTATTAATGTAGTAAAATATAGTAATGATTAAGAAAAACTTTTCAGTTTTTACTCTTATTTTTATTGATGATAAAATATAAACATTATACAGCATATACTGTTGTGGGGCACCTGTTTTTAAAGTCTTTTTCAATTATTATTCCAGTACAGTACCTAAGTTAATTCTGAGAATGTTTGTGAGTGAAATTTTATGTTCTGTAGCATGTTTAACAAATGATACCAAAAGGATAAACTTTATTACGCTTCATGTCCTTTTACATTGAACTTGGAGTGACCTCTCCAAGATGGTGCTGCCTAGAGGGCGAAGTCAAGGAGTTCTCAGACTCAAATTGTTTCTGTTAATTTGTATCATTTGTTTGTTCATGTTTTGCACTATGCTCGTCTATGATCGGTCGACCCTACTACAGCTATGAGCAGCTTCAGCTTCGGGCAACGAAGCACGCAACAACTATTTTCTATCTATTCTATGCTATGTGAGCTCCATGCTAGCGGTTACCAGCTAAGCCCAGGTGGAGTTCTCAGAGGCTTGGTTAGCACTTTCGGACATACTACTTGAAAATGTTCAGTCCCTGCGAAACAAGATGGACGAGCTTCATGCTCAGATTGCAGCGCAGAGGGATCTACAGGACTGTGTGTCTGTGAAACATGGCTCGAGGAGAGTACACCCGAAAAGGCGATTATACCAGCCGGCTACACGGCCTTCATCGCCTGCTATCCCAAGCACCGGAGTCGTTGTTCAGCCCCTTCCCGCCTGTGCTTCTTGTCCGCTGGGGTGCGGCTCGCACTGAGCTGCCTACCATAGCATATTAGCTCTGCTAGCCGCATCCCGGCTAACAAGCCCAGTTGAGCATGCTTAGTTATACACACCCGAAGATACTCTGATCTTATAGCTGTATAGTGCAAAACATGAACAAACAAAAAAACTAATAAAATTAATAAATTAAAACGAACCATAGCATGCTGGCTCCGCTAGTAGCATGCTGGCTCCGCTAGTAGCATGCTGGCTCCGCTAGTAGCATGCTGGCTCCGCTAAGTTTTACACGCCCTTGTAGCTGTACCAGGCATAGTGCAAAACATAAACTAACAAAACAACAAATAGAACAAATTAAAACGAACAAAAACAATTTAATTCTGAGAACTCCGCGACGTCGCCCTCTGGGCAGCACCATCTTGGAGACGTCCCTCCAATGTAAAAGGAGATGAAGAGTACTGTAATAAAGTTTGTCCTTTCGGTATCGTTTGTTAAACATACTATCATAAAATCTCATGCATAAACATGAACTTAGGTACTGTACTAGAATAATAATTCAAAAAGATTTTAATACAACAGTTCAGAGACAGGAGAAAGTCTTATTTCTTCAGAAGAGACATCCAGCTTTTTCTATCACTTAGCCAGAGAAGACGCACAGCGTTTGAGTGGTATCATAGAGCTTAACTGGTAATTAAAACACACAAAAAAAGAGGCTCATTGTCAACTTGTGCGCGAATGAGTAAAAAGGGGCAGGACATCAGCTCAACCAATCAGCAGAAAGGACGACAGCCATTGGCTGAATTTGAATCACGTGCCAGTTGCTGGGCAAACCGCGAGTGCAAAACCGCGAATAGTCAAGGGCCTACTGTAGTATGGCCGGAAGTGCTAACCAAGCCTCTGAGAACTCCGCCTGGGCTTAGCCAGTAACCGCTGCTAACCGCTAGCATTGAGCTCCTATAGCAGATAAACTCACGATAGAATTTGTTGCGTGCTTAGTTGCCCGAAGCTGAAGCTGCCCATAGCTGTAGTAGGGTCGACCGATCATAGACAAGCATAGTGCAAAACATGAACAAACAAATTAAAACGAACAAAGAAACAATTTGACCCAGAACTCCAAGACGTTGCCCTCTCGTTCTTGGAGACGTCACTCCAGTGTAAAAGGACATGAAGCGTAATAAAGTTTAGCCTTTTGGTATCATTTGTTAAACATACTACAGAACATAAAATCTCACACACAAACATTCCAAGAATTAACTTAGGTACTGTACTGGAATAATAATTGAAAAAGACTTTAAAACGAGTGCTTTACAACAGTATATGCTGTATAATGTTTACATTTTAGCATCAATAAAAGAGTAAAAATTGAAAAGTCTTTCTTAAATCATTACTATATTTTACGAGTAAGAGTGTCTATAGAATGTGTTTAAGAAGCATATTTTAGCACATGTAATAGATTGATAGTATTTTACTTCCGACTGCTCATTCGCGCATGTGACGCGATACATGGTTTTACTTCCGGGTACAGAACTCATGGATTATCTCAATTCGCGGGAGGACTCGAAACCGAACCCCGCGAATGCCGAGGACCTACTGTACAGTGTATAAACTAATCAATTCAAAACAATACCAAAATACCAAAACAATACATGGGAATGACGAGTGACGAAGCCTAACGATAGATATTGGAACTACTGTATGTATTTTAATAAGATTTTATATGCTGTTATTCTTATTTATTGTACAGTAACATGATTTCATGTGATTTTAATGTTTTTTTTTTCGTGATATTATGATTCCAATATTTGTAACTGACAGACAAAGTTGATTATAATGATGTTAACTTTATTTTTCCATATAATTTTTTGTAAACTAATGTATAATTGAGAATGACTTAACTTGAAACAATGTAGGCCGAAGTATACCTCCACTACATGGTATAGCTCACTACACAGTATGTAGTGAGCGATTTTGGACTTTGGGCAAGTTCTGCCCCTTTATGATAACATGTTCCCTCATGGCATATAATGCACCCTGTCAGGCAACAAAAGAGGGCTCAGGAATATTTTGATGGAAATTTGAGTCCAAATTCCCCATCTATGGGACACGCAGGACAAACAAGTCCAAACCATGGAGGATCCGTTTTTTATTTGGAGGCATTAACGGATGTGCCGTGAATAGTTTGTCGCAAGACACCACAGCACCCCCTGAGGCCTTCTAGAATCCATGTGTTGCTATTTTGGTGACGTGGGTCGGATTTACACGATACAAAGGTGGTTTTAAATGTTATGCCTCATCAGTACTATATAGTATACTGTATATGTCTGATATGAAGTATGTGTTTTTTTCATTGCTAGTTATTTGTGTTTTACAAACAAACACGGCACACGTCTGTAGGTTTCCGTATTCACTTGCGTTCACTGTCACAGGCCACTGTGACCTTTGACCTCAAACAGTAAAACTTAGGCCCAAATCCTGTGGTATAGCCGCTATACTTAGGCTCCCACATTTCTACCAGCATGCATGATATCAAACCACAGACAGCTACAATCGAATTTATTCACATCCTGGTATTACCGGAAGTTAAACCTAAGTATTTGGACAGATGCTAGCTAACTAGCTAGCTAGCTTAGCTACAGTTAGTGTTAGCAAAGTTGTGCAAGCTGTAAAGTTGTTTTGCTCTGTCGGTGGGATTAGCCTGGAAGCTAACTATCCCAACTACAACACACACCGACACAAATGCGTTTCAGGAAAATCGTGTTAACTTTTGAAAGTTGTTCACTGATCGGCCATGAAAACTTCCTTTCGTTTTATCTAATCACTCACTGACTAAGTCGGTGTTGTGAGTTAGCATGCGCGTTAGCAAAGCGCGCTACCGTCTGGGCACAATACATGAAGTGACTTACCTCAACCAAGAGGCTTTAGCCAGACAGCTAGGCCGTGTGATACACCGCGGTGGCGCTTCTCCGCTATCACCAGCATGCGAGCCGCTACAACAACACAAACACCGACTTGTGCGTCCAACCTGAACGTGTACAAAGTGCGTACTGTGACGGCTTTAAAAGTGTCCCGGCCACATGTAAAGGCGAAAGTACTTGTAGCTCTCACGCCTGACCGCATGAAGGCGCTGTTGTACGAACTAGCAACGGTGTAATGTCCGGAAAACCGAGTACGTGCGTCATCACTCCAGAGCTGCTACACCACTAATGCTGCCTTCAAGAGCTAAGAAATGTGTGTGTTTGTGTGTGTTCGAGAGCGTGAGATCACGGGCGGTATGTTCAAGTGCTTTTGCTCCATATTTACAAAATGAGAAAATGTATTTAGATTATTTTTCCACCCACCTTTGGCCATATAAAAATTTGCTTCAAGCTCGGTCCTCACTTATAGCATCACTGGGCCAATAATCAGTTATCCGGATCTCAGAAAAGGTCCAAACAAACTGTAGGGCAGGCTGGTAAAGTCCATGGGCTTTTTACACCCAAGCCATAGCAGCTCATCAGGCCTGTGCTTATCCCAGGTTTCTGTGGCGTGAAGCAACTAGGAGTTCTACTCCTCCTGGATGGGACGCTAGTCGAAAGGTCAAATTAGTGTGAGTCCAATCAGAACTCTAATTCAGCCACCAAGTCTGATGGAGTTCTATTGATTTATTCTAACACATGTTCTTACATGTTGTGTTGAGGTGTGGTCATGTCTGTCACAGGGTCAAGATATTTATCAAGTTGAAAACTTTATGATGCAGCAGCAGACAAGTAGTTACCTATGACATCACTTTACTTCCTGTAAACACTTCCTGTTCTGGGTGTACTCTTCCTTCGCTCAGTGTTGGATGAGATAGGCTTGGGCCTCCCTGCCACCCTAACAGGAATAAGTGAAGTAATGAGAAGAGTTAAAGTGACCGTGAACTCTGATGGCTTGTTATGAAGTTCATTCTTTTTCTTATTTTATCCAAAAGAGCCCAGGACTGTCCGCAGGGGGGGGCTTGAGAGCTAATTTATACTCAAAACATAATGTTTAGGGAGGTTTTGAATGTTCATTCAATTATTAACTGAACTGCTTTATCCTGCTAGGGTAACAGGGAGGCTGGAGCCTATCTTAGCCGACTCTAAGCGAAAGCAGGGTCACCATTCCATCTCAGGCCCAACACACACAGCCGTCCACACTCACACTTAGGGACCGTTTGCAACAGCCAGCGAGCCTAAAGTGCATGTCTTGGGGCTCCAGAGGAAATCGGTTTACCTGAAGGAAACCCAAACAAGAACTACAAATTACAAACTACACATAAAATGTGGGCCCCTGCCAAGCTTGGGACCCAAACCCATGATTTTACTACTTTAAGGTTGATGCTAAACACTACGTCACCGTGCCCCCAGGACTTGAACGATGCTATGCCAAACAATTAAAGTACCTTTTCCAAAAAAAGTCGAAACACTGTGTGAAATGTGAATAAAAACAATGTACACTGTCAGAGTGGCATTTGCTTGTTCTCTCTGTGCTCAGGTGGGTTTCCTCCAGGAACTCCGATTTCCTCCCACATTCCAAAGACATGCACATAAGGCTAACTGGCTTTTCCAAATTGCCCGTAGGTGTGAGTGCCAGACATGTGATTTGGTCGCGAATCTGCGAAAATTCACGTTTTGAGGGTCAAATTTGTCATCCACGTGAATGGTCTAAATTCAAGAAAAAAAATTGTGTGTGTGTGTGTGTGTGTGTGTGTGTGTGTGGTGGGTTGCTGTGTGGCGAGTGTCTAACCTGTGTTAAAATATTTTCTAATCAAACGACTTTTGCTTCACGCATGCAAGTGAGTCTTGACTCAGAACGGCTATATGATATTATCATGCATAGAGCCGATTTGTTTTATGCACGGTATCATCTCGGCTGTTTCCGTGAACATCTGAAATCAGGGTTAGGGTTCGGTGTAGGGTTACCTTCATTAGCACATGCACTGATGCAGCAACGTATCGTGTGTATAAAAGGAATGGCTATATACGTGATATGTTGAGGTTTGAGGTTCTCTTTGGGAGTAACGAGGATGGATAGGATCAGAAATGAGTACATCAGCGGGACAGCACATGTTAGATGTTTTGGAGACAAATTCAGAGAGGCTAGATTGAGATGGTTTGGACATGTACAGAGGAGGGATAGTGAGTATATTGGTAGTAGGATGCTGAGGCTGGAACTACCAGGCAGAAGGCCCAGAGGAAGACCAAAGAGAAGATTTATGGATGTGGTGAAAGAGGACATGAAGGTCGTTGGAGTAAGAGTAGAAGATGCAGAGGATAGGGCGAGATGGAGGCAGATCATTTGCTGTGGCGACCCCTGAAAGGGAACAGCCGAAAGGAAAAGAAGAAGAAGAAGAAGAAGATATATGTGATATTATCATGAATAGAAATAGCCGTCTTGAGTTGCAAAAATGAATAAAGCCAAAAAATAATTTTATGTCGCGTAATTTGATTTGTCGAGGTGCGGTTTTAAGGCTCTAGCGAACAAATGCGTGCTCACGTTAGTATGTAAACGTACAGTCCACCATTTGTCTGTGTGATGCTATAATGCAGGAAGATTTGAAATGAAAGCTTATTGAATTTATATAACGAAGGTGAGAGTGAGAATTGTTGATAGAAAAGAAGAAAACATCGCGAGGGAGGTGGAATTGGGAATGTTTGGCGAAACCTATGAACATTTCGCATGATAATCGTGAGTTAACTACTACGGTTGGAGGGATTTATTGGAAGCCGGATGTAACTGGGAAAGAAAGATGTGTGCTGTGTGACGATGAAACGAAGTGTAGTGAACGTGGATGTCGATCGCTAACAGATTGCATCAAGACCAAAGGGCATTCTAGCGCTGGTGCTGAAACGCCTGTGTATGCTTCAAGTCAAAAGCCAGAGAGTAAAGCAGCAGCTAAGCGAGGATCGACATAGGCACCAGCAAACCACAAATAAACCTGCCGAAAAGCTCAGGGAGTGAAGGACAGCAGAAATTTTACGTACTCGTGGACATGTTACGTTGTGCAAGTTGATATACTGTACATCCGGTGCTCTCGTTAATAGAAACAATGCATAACGTACAACAACGAATATAGCGCTGGCTGTTTTTACAGCGATGATTCATCGCGAGTACAAAAATGATGATTTATTGCTATATTTAATGTATATTCAGTAATAAATATTACTACGTTTAGCAAGACCGAGGTAGTGAACGTTCTATTTGCTGAAAAACAGAACCGAACCGACACTTGCAGTTTCACATGCTAAATAAAACCGAGCCTAAACTGAACCCATATTTTTATAAACCGCCCATCTCTCTCCTTGATATGTGACTGCTGAAATATAATGTAATACTTCTGTTATTTATATTTTGTTAATTAATTCTGAGAAAAGGTTTTAGAAAATGATAATTTAATACTAGCTGTTTTTCGGAGTTTTAAGTGTAAATATTCACCAAATTGCAAACGCTCCGACCCTCTGCGCCCTCGCTCATGGGTGCTGCACACCCACACACTGATTCACTTATTTTAAAATTGCCAATGACATTGTGTGGAGTGCATGTTTAAAGGTTGAAATGAATGAAAGAATTAACTTGTCTACTGCACCTCCCATTATTTTGTATCAGAATGCTTTAGCAAGCAGGATGAAGCAGCTTCACATCAGGACACCTTGAACTGAACACCACATGGATCTTCACGTGTTTGGTTTAAAAATGCTGCCAGGTGCAGTTGGTGCGCTGCTGAAAAGGTGTAATCAAGCCTGCAACACACCATTCCAAAGATACCATAGTGAGAAGGGCTCAGGTTTCAGAATTAATACCAGAACCAATGAATGGATCAGGGATCACCTGGGTCATTGAACAGGTGACCCAGATATCACAGATAGAGACACATCCTCATCTTAAGAAACAAGCGGTCCAGCTGTCTGGTGTCATCGTGACAGGATTTTCCCCTCAAAATATCCATTAAAAATCCACTTATTAATCACATGCAGTAAATATAACACATCGAAAGTTCAACCTTTTAGTGGCACTTCCGAAAAACACACTAAACTTATGGAATAAGGCTTGGACGTTTGTCCCGTGTCCATCAGGTGTCCATTTGTGCCTACGACAGGAAACCCAATAAAGCTAAATTGGAGTAAAGTGAAGTTCAACTACAGCTCTAAGTTGACGCTGATTGGCTGCTATGTATTGATGAGTCACATGATGATGGGCCAACGCCACTGAAAGGGAGGGGGATTCCCTGGACAGTTCACCAGACCATTGAATGCCTCCCTGCGACCCTAATTAAGGTTAAGCAGTTTAGAAAATGAATGAATGTTCTAAGGATCATCTTCTTCTTCTTCTTTTACTTTCGGCTGCTCCCTTCAGGGGTCGCCACAGCAAATCATCCGCCTCCACCTCACCCTGTCCTCCGCATCTTCTTTTCTGACTCCAACGACCTTCATGTCTTCCTTCACCGCATCCATAAATCTCTTCTTTGGTCTTCCTCGAGGCCTTCTGCCTGGTAGCTCCAACCTCAGCATCCTACTGCCAATATACTCACTATCCCTCCTCTGTACATGTCCAAACCATCTCATCTATCTTCCAAAATTACTTTCAGAGGATTCAGGCGAGGTTTATTAACCACTGATTTCGACACTCATTCATTTTCCTAAGCACATCATCCTCATAGGGATCACAGGGGAGCAGAGTCTACCACAGCCAACACTGGGGGAAGGTGGGGTACACCCTTAACAGCTTGCCAGGCAATCACAGGACCAGCTCAGACACAACCATTTACACTTACACTCATTAAACCCGAGTGGCCTGAGGAAACCCGTGCAAACATGGAGAGAAGATGTAAACTACACACAGAAAAGAGACGTAGAAGAGGTTTTTGTTCGGAGAAATAAAATCAAATGCGGGTCATAAAGCCGACTGTCAACTCTCCACATAGCAGGAAATGTGTACCAATACCTAACCAGATCTCTGAACCACTTACACCGACGGAAGTAAAGTTTCTTTTCGAGGAACTCGCTGTCACTTCCTGCACATTACAACTGCTATTACTGTAAATTATATCGAAATGAAGGCCTGTTAGAAGATGCATTCTGTTTCTTTCGGCTCTAACTGAAACCAAGCAGATGTGTTTTCACCAACACACGCCGCTCAAAGCCGTCTGGGACAAACAGAATGAAATAATTCCTGGTCGTCTGGCTTATTTATGCAAATCCCTGTGACATCCATTGTAACGACAAAGCAAATTAACGTCTTAAATACATTCGCTCTACCATCCAAGACTCCACCCAAACCTCCCGATGTGGCCCAGTATCAATGTCATCCAACCATGTGGCAGTATCTTCATCCAGACCGCACCTACACTACATACCATTCTGCACAAAAAAATTTAAATCAACACAGCTTCAACATCCTGTGTGTATTCAACTCATCTTTTCTTTTAGTATTCTTTCATTTGCTGAGCCTCTTAATCCGACTCGCCTACTATCTTACACAATTCTGGGCGAAGGCGGGGCACCCTGCCATTCCACTGCAGGAACAATATACACACAGCCTCTCACAGCCATACGATTGTACACACGCAGAGGCAATTTGTCACAGCTAATTCGCGTGATGTGCATGTCTTTGGACTGTGGGAGGAATCAGAGTACCCGGAGGAAAAAACATGCAAACACAGGGAGAGCATTTTAAACTCCACACAGAAACACCTTTTGCTAAGCTGAGCCCGGGACTCAAACCCAGAACCTTCATGTGTGAACCATTTCACCACACCATGCTCTCTCTTTATTATTGGGTGGCATGTCCACTTCACAGCAAGAAGGTACTGGGTGTGAGTTCCAGATTCGGCGAAGGCTGTTTCTGGGTGGAGTTTGCGTGTTCTGCATGTGCTTGTATGTGGTCCCTCTGGGTACTCCAGTTTCCTTCCGCAATCCAAAGACATGCAAATAAGGCTAATTGGCTGTTCCAGATTGCTCCAGGTGTGGATGTGAGCTTGAATGGTTGTACGTGCGTGTGTGTGTGTGTGTGTGTGTGTGTGTGTGTGTGTGTTAGTTTTGTGATGGTCTGGTGAGCTGTTCAGGTTGTACCCTGCTTTTGTCAAAAGTCGACTAAGATAGGCTTCAGCCTCCCTGTGACCCTGATAGGATCAAGCCGTTCAATAAAGAAATGAATGAAAACACTACATGGAAACAGTGCGATCTAATTGGTCAGAGCAAATTTTCTCTCCATTTTATTTTTTCAACCAACTTATCCATCAAAGGAAGCGAGTCCATCCCAGCCCGCTCCATGCAAAGGCAGGGTACATCCTGAACACCTCACCAGACCATTTCAGAACAACTCAGACAAAAACCATTCAGGAGGAAACCAGAGTACCCGGAAGAAACTCACACAAGCCCATGGAGCATATACACACCCTACACAGAACCACCCTCACTGAGCCCGGGAATTGGATCCAGGACCCTCTTGCTGTGTGGCGGACGTTCTAACCACGACACCACACCAATCTTCTGAGCACATTTCTTGATTATTTTGTTTCTTTTCCGAAACCGAGCTGCAGCAACATGTGACAGGTTTTTCTCGACCTGCTCCATGTTGAATTAATCATTACGCAACTTATTATTATATTATTAATAGTCACATGTTATTGACTCTCCAGCGAGATGGGGGTCAGCCACCCCGCTCCACCATAATTAATATTAAACAGCTTAGAAAAATTAATGCTATTAAATGTTCAAAAAATTGTTTAGGGTGTACCCCACCTTCACATGTCTATGATAGGCTCCACTGCCGCCCCCCCCCCCCCCCCATAACCTGAATAGGATCAGCAGAAGGTGCAACTGATTAGCAGGTCGCCTCACAGCAAGAAGGTTTGGGTTCAAGTCCTGGGCTCAGCGAGGGTGGAGTTTGAGTGTGGAGTGTGCATGCTGATGATACGTGCTCCCTCCAGGTACTCCGGTTTCATCCATCAGTCCAGATACTTGCATTTTAGGCTTAGTGGCTGTTCCAAACTGCTCCTAGGGTGGAGTTAAATGGTGTGTGTGTGTGTGTGTTGGGGGGTGGGCAAGGCTACGGTGTACTCTGCCTCTTTTCCAGAGTTGGCTGAGATAGGCTCCAGGCTCCCTGTAACCCTAATAGGATTTAGTGGTTCAGAAAATTAATAAATTATATATATATATATATATCGTTTTTGTTTTTATCGATCTGTACCTTTATCGAAAAATGGTAGACAGAAGAAAGTATCAACACGAAAGACACATTGTGACTGTTAATAATTAAAGATGACGAGAGTTTATCAGTTGTATGAATTAATAATTTATGAAGAGGTGTGGAAAGAGGAAGGTTTTGTTTTGTAAATATTCCAGATGGTGTGAGCTAACAGGGGGTAAAGCAAGTCTGTATATCTGTTTCAACAGCATCACAACAAAAAGAAATAAATAAAGAAATGATAGTAATAGTTATAGTAATAGTAATAATAATAATAATAATAATAATGTCCCCTGAGGCAGTTCGTTCACAGCTACGTTCTGGCAACTCCTGCAGCGGCACTGGAACCCAGTGGTATCGGCTTCTGCCCTTCCATTGGATCCTCCTGGTGGCGCTGAGAGGGGGGACTTGCTGCTTGGGTAACAGCCCGTCCTCCATACTTCCTACCCGGGCTCTGTGCACTGGAGGATATCACCAGCCGGGATACCAGCCAGAACGCAGCTCCATAGTCCTTCAAGACTGACAGAGGCCTACGCCTCCTCCTACTACTTCCACCACCACCACCACGACTGCTACTAATAGACACCAGGGGCTGAACTCGGGTGAAGAAGAAACCCTGCCCCCATCCGCCCCTAGGTCTTGGAAGACAGATAAGCAAACGACACAGGAATTGTTGAATGATGAGATTTAATTTGAACAGTAATTACAGGATGTACATAGTGTTTCATTGAAACAAGAGCACTTGCACGACTTGGTTTTCATATTCCGGGGTCACTCTCTTCACCCTCTCGGTTACCTACAGCAGTCTGGTCTTATTGTATGAGAAATGTGCAACACAAGTTGCTTCGATGAGCAGCATGGACTCTTACCTTGTGTTCTTCAGGATGGGTGGGTTTTTTTATTCTTTCAAATTCATTAAAGTTCATATTATTATAACGTTGAACACTGACCAGATATTGGGCAACTCTTTCCCCAAACCAGTGAGGGAAAAAACCTTTCAGTGCTGGATGGTTCAAAAATATTTGAAACACAGCAAAAACTCACACAAAAAAAACAAAAAAACAACAAAAAACAAAACAACAAAATGCATACGACATGAATGACTGCAATAAAAACTACATATATATATACACACTTAATTTGCACAGTATATATATATATATATATATATGTATATATATATACATATATATATAGACGTATTTACAATATATATAAATATAGTAAAATAGATTAAATTACGCTGATGTTTTTCTATAAATAAGTGTTGGACAATACATTTTAGTTGACACGAGGTTAGTGACTAGAAGCAGAGTGAGGTTGTTCTAATGTATATATGTATATGTATATGTGTGTGTGTGTGTGTGTGTGTGTGTGTGTTGGCTACACAGTCGGCAGCCTAAATTCGCTCAGTGACTCATGACAGACCAGTGGACGTGACATTTTAAATGAAACCCTCTTGTGTTTTCCATCTTCATGTTTTTTTCTCCCTTCTATCTAGTCTCCTATAATTCGAAAATCACAATACGCTGTCAATGATAAATAAATACTGATAGAAATGTTGTAAGCCTCACCTCCTACTTTTCACCGTTTACGTTCACGTACTGTTTAAAAATGTAAGATTCAACACCTTTTCTTTTTCCTCGACCACGGCATGTGGTCAAACTACTGTACATTCTTCTTTAAAGAAATACATCGGCGCCTTCTAACAGTAAGAAGGACAGCGATTTAGCTTCCAGTCTCGCCTTCTGAGCAACGAGGCTATTGGTATAATAGACCTCCTCAGGGATTTTCAGTGTGCGGCACTAACTTCCTCCTTCATTAAAATTAGAAAGGTACTAAACTGGTGGATATTTTCATTCTTGATGATGAACTGGGGAACGGGAATAGAGAATGTAGTGTATGTTCACGATGTTAAATCGTTGTACCTTAAGGAACGCAAATGTGCCTTGTACAGTACCCCCCCCCCCCCCCCGACAGTGTCTTGTTCGACTACCAAAACCTCAAGTGAAAGACTAAAGAGCTATAGATTATAACTTTTGTTCATTAGTTATTCGATGCATGTTTTTTTGTTTGTTTTTTTTTTGTTTTGTTTTTTACAAGTTGAATAGTAGAGTACAGTGAAAACTAGTATGATCGAAGCCGAGTATCTGCATAATAACGTCTGAATGACACACACCTAACTTTCACGTACATCTCAATTACTGAGTGCATTTAAATATACAAACCAGTAGGAAAGAGTTCTCTATTCGGTAAAAAGAAACGTGGAGTACTCGATCCTGACTAGGGTGAGTGGCGTCACAGAGTGAGCTGGGTTTTGGTTTTGCGAGTTCGAGTACCTTAAGGAAGTAAGTGCACTGAGAGCAGTCTCTTTGATTTGCATCGGCATTCACGATTTCTGTAATGCATCAGAATCCGAATTAGCAGGACTTAAGAAGCAGAAAGTAATATAAAAAAAAAAAAATATGGCAAGATCTTAGGATAAGCACCGTCTTTGTGGCCTAACAGAGTACAGAGTTCAGGACATTCTCTCAGAATGGTATGAAGATCTTTGCTCTGCGCTGGAAGTAGAGCAGGGTTTCTCAATATTGTTTGCGTTTCAAGCAATGAGAACAGGAACGACGACACGCCGGACGGAAGCTCAGCGCCGCTAGTGACTCGCCCAGCCTGCCTGTCGCTCACGCTGCCTCCTAGTGACCATCGCCCTGGCCCTGAGTAGCATTGTGGATCCAATCCAGGATGATCAGACCCATGGAACCGAACATGACGATGAACCCACTGATCAGGAACAGGATTGCCTACAGGACACACACACAGAGACAAGACTTCGTAATAACACCAATCACACTTTTAATAAATAGGAAGATCAATTTTTACCGTTGCCAAGGATGTGATAATCGACCTACGGCTTTGTGCTCGGTGACAGACTTACTCCGAAGGTTATGTGAATATTTTCATGACATTTCTACCAGAGACGGCACTCTGAACAAGGAAGAGCTTTGGAGATGATCCAAATCAAATTTTGGATTTTTAAAGGGTTCTTTAACATTACGTAATGTGCTTGTTATTTACGTGGAGGATTGCTGGGCCTCTTTTTTTTTTTTTTGTGCTCTCAGTGCACCCTTATTAAAACGGTGATTAAACAGAGTTTGAATTTTTATGGTAGACGTTTATGTTTGAACACACGACCCTGAAAATGATGACTCTGGACATGTAATTCGATGCTTCTAACAATATGAGAAAAGGTTCTTACCCCTATCTTTTGCACAGACTTCAAGGGATCCTTCTTCCCCAGTTTGATGTAGAAAGCAGACGGCAGGATGAAGATCAGCATAGCAGCAGCAGAAGCACCTTAAAAGGAAAGCACCATATTCTTGGTGAATATTTTACTGTCGATGAAATGTATTTGTTTTTGTATTTACTATGTAAATTAATTTAAGCGTATTCTACACAGCTGCCATTATGAACATTGACCTACCGATAAAGCCGAAGATATCTCTAATGGTGGGGACAAAGATGACGAGAATGTTGACCCCAGCCAACAAAAGCATAGTGATGACGATGTGGCGAATCCAGCTGAAACTTTTGGGTCCTAACAGATGTGTCAGTGAGGCACGGATCTGACACGGATTAGAGTTAAAAGGGTTAGCTTGGCGGTTTTTATGAGAAGGTTCATCTTGTGGTATAGCTTCATCATAGCTTATCTATGCTTATATACACATAGCATAGTATGGGAACATTTTCAAATACTCACGGGGAAGAGGACAACAGGGACAGTCAGTGTGACGGCGGTCAGCACAGCCAGACGTACAATCAGCAACACCACATCGAATTTGTACAGCTTTGAGTATGTGTGCAAAAGCTCAGGCTCGACCGTACCTATAAAACACAAACAGGATTCTTATTATCATCACCTGCCCCGATTCAGACGTATAAAAAAAAAAAAAAAAAAAAAAAAAAAGAACTTGCATAAAATTTCCAATCTTTTAGATAACCCGAGAACATCAGCAAACACATGCTGTTATTTCCATGAAATGACAAACAGCACAGAGACCAGATGTCACGGCCTGGATTTTTCTCAAATCTTATGTAAGAATTACAGGAACTGACAGTGGGAGGAGTTTATATTTATTTAATCTATGTGCATGTGAGAAGCCATGTGCCGGTGTGTAACTGAAATGGACATGTTGTTGTCAGCTTACTGTTGAAGGTCAGGTAACCGAACAGAGCTGCGAGCAGATACATGATGAACATAGCCAGGAAAGACACATTAGCCACTCCCTGCATCCTTCTTCGAGAGCGGCTGTGGAAAAAATAACCGGATTACGCCGGATGAGATTATGCTACAGCGTCCACTATTCTGTGGCGTTTTAAACTTATTCTGTAACGAGACTTTAATATTGCTTAGGTAAAATTCAAACTTACTCTTTCAGCTCCTCGTACATGGGCAGGATAGCCGGGTGACACACAAAGGCAAAGGTGATAATAGGCACGGCGTACACAGTCTGATGAGAGGAGATCATTTAAGTTAGACACCAGAAAAAAAAAAAATAATAAATTACAATCAACCTGACGGAGTCGGCAGGGAATAGTTCTAGATCTGTACCTCTGAGTTGAAGACGAAATATTTGGGTTTGCACATATCCTCGTCGTAAACGGTAGCCGTGGTGTTCGGAGGTGCCTCCGTACTGTTTTGGGTCATGTTCCTGAGGTGGTTGGGTAAAGGGCAGGGGATCTGGAACTTCTTGTAAATCACCTAAAGAACAAATCCAAGTTTTTTCTTGATCTTGTTTTCATTAATGTGAGAAAAAAAGGTGAATATAAAATAGTATTTGCTCACCACAATTAGGAAGAAGACCATGCACAGCAACGAGAACCCGCTAGTGTAGCCAAGGTAACCTGTACACATGAACGAGACAGAGAAATGATTTCTTTCTGCCAGGATTTAAAACAGTTCTCAACTTCTGCCTCATTTTTTTTTTAAGGTTAGATGGAAATACACTCACCAAGATTTTTAAGCAGCGAAAGTGGAAAAATAATGATGACAGTAACAAGTACCACCAGGTAGTCTCCATTGGTGTACCATGCCCTAAAAAAAGAAAGAAAAAAAAAACAACAGCAAGATTTAATAATAAAACCAATGCAGGACTCTGCCATCAATACAAACTGCATTAGAATGACACATGCATTCATCATCACTATTATTATTTGTACCATTATTACTATTATTATCATCATCATCTTTATTGATATTATTATTATTATTATTATTATTATTATTACTCAGAATGCACCCTACTCTCTCTGTAAGCTGAACACTAGCCTTCCACGAGATAACATTCATGCATTACATCATCGCAGGCTACAGCTCCGGGTGGTACAATGGCATCTAAAAAGACCGCTTTGATCATCACTTAACAAAACATCATGTCCTAGTTGATATCACAATGAAACACTTCTCTACTCACAAAAAGAAACAAAAAAACCAACACTTAGACAAGCAAACACTACAAACGACTTTTTAAACCAACCCTGAAAATAAACATGTGTGCGCGAAGATAACATGAATAAACAGATTTAAACAAAGAAATAATAGCATATCTTACTCTTCATTGCCAAAAAAGGCTTTGATGACTATTGGTAATTCGTACTTCACAATATAGAGGTAGCTGGACATGGCTGGAGAAGAGAAAGAGAGACGGGTTTATATTTAATCAAAATCTTCCCATTTAAACATTCATTTTCTGAACCGCTTAATCCTAACTAGGATCGCGGTGAGGCTGGCACCCATCTCAGCCAACTCTGGGTGAAGGCAGACTACACCCTGGACAGCTTATCAGGCCATCTCAGGGCTTCATTAATATACTGGGGTTAAAAAAATCAACAAATGCCAAGGCCATATAATTCATATATATATATATATATATATATATATATATATATATATATATATATATATATATATATATATACACACACACACACACATACATATATATATATATATATATATATATATATATATATATATATATATATATATACATATATACATATACACACACACACACACACACACACATATATATATATATATATATATATATATATATATATATATATATATAAAAAAAGCAGTTTATAAGATGCAAGCCCTGTATTTTACCTCCAAAGTTCTGCATGGTAATGGAGATTGTAGCTGCGAATTTGCCTGTGTTGCCAAAAGCCTTGTGGCCCAACTGCTCATAGACCAAAGAACCTGGAGAACAAATTGAAGACATGCAATCAAAACCTGTCACTTTCGTGTGAAGAATGTGATATACACTGGTGTGAGGAACTGGTGCTAACCTCCTTCATTCGCCGTCTTAAGCAGCAGATGTACAGAGTAGAGGGAAAGTAAGAACACACCGACCAGCAGAATGCTATCAAAAATTGACCAGAAGAGAAGGATAAATTATTAAACATTACCATTTGGCTGCGGAAAGAGACATTCTGTGAGTTAAAGAATATATTCACACTACATCGGCTAAAACGCTCTTCAAACTAGTCATCGTTATTATAGGGAACTTGATGATCAGACACAGTGATGTCGACACTGTGTGTTTGTGCATTTGTCAGAGATGAAGATTATGAAGCTTCAGCTTGAAAAACCAGCCGAACAGCTGCAGATCTGTCCGGGATAATCAACGAATTCTCATGATCAATTTAAACATGTACTGAACATTTTCCAAGATCACATAGGGACACATTCTTATGAAAAATAAGATATAGAAAACTAGTACTGTACTGTATATAAATACAGTAAACCACACTCGCACTTTTTTACAAATCTGGCAACCCAACATACCTTCAGAGGTATTAATGTATGTGACAGGAGGCTTGGCCTACCTGGAAGTAACTCCCTACCATTCACACCCTCCTCCTCCTCCTCACACACACACACACACACACACACACAAAAAAAACCCCCACACACACATGCTTGCACAAAATTGTGTTTGTGTATCAACACACATTAAGTACAGTGGCTCATCACCACCAAAAACAAGTAAATTATTAATTCTACGGTTCTGCTAAAAATATTATGAATATTTACTGATTTGTGAAGAGACTTTAATTTAAAATCAATTGATCACTATTGTTAGTCGGAATAACAGGCTGATCTTCTCAGTGGTGGTCCACAACCACAACTCATGGCCCACTAGCCTCTGGGCAATCTACTGTAATGTCCCCTTGAGGACTATAAAACACCATTTTCATAGACCCTCCGGGCTCTTAATTTATTTATTCTTCCTTCATGTTTTATATATATATATATATATATATATATATATATATATATATATATATATATATATATATATATCCACCTTATGTTTAATGTTTACATTTCTTTAGTTTTATGTAATTTTATAATTTATATCTAGCCTTATTATTGTAATTAATTTTATTTTATTATTTAATTACAGTGACACAGGACACTCACACAAACAGGGCGATGCCGGTGTTGGCCATGGCGTATGATAAGCCGAGTATACCGCTGCCCATGATGGCATTGCCCAGGTTGAACACGGACATCCCAAATGAAGCCGTGCCGGGGCGCTAGAAGAACAGACGAAAGCACAGATTAAATCTCTCTCACCTTTCCAAGCTGCATCAGCATGTCGGCGCTCGCACTCCTGACTCTTACAACAACACACCTTTCCTTATTAGGATCAATGAATCATTTCTGGTTTGTGACTTACTGATAGAATAATGAGTCAGGGTTTAAAAATTCAAAATGTCACATGTTGTTACTCTTACACACTACAGTGCACCCTGACCATCCTACTGATCTGTGCTGAGTGTCCATCCCGGTCCAGATTTGTTTAGTTATTACATCAGCTCCACTCATCTGGGAACTCTATGCACTAGATTTTGGGGCGTGGCTGTAGGATTTGGCTACAAGAACAATAGAGATTAGGTTCGGGATGCAGTCAGTGTTCCAGCATATCCAAAAGGTGTTCAGTGAGGTGGAGGTCAGGATTCTGTGCAGGACACACCTCAATCTCTTTTGTTTTTTTTTTTTTCATGGAGGTTGCTTTGTGCACAATGACACTGTGATACAGGTTTGGTCTTGTTTCTTAAATTCCATTGTTGGGGAAGTGTAATCTAAAAAATATTTGCTGTTGTGTTAAAGAACACATTTTGGAGTTGATGGTCAGGAGTCCACAAGCGTTTGGCCTTATAATCCATCTGATACGTGCACTTACATATTCGACTTCATATTTCTTCTTCCCTTGGCCGAGGAAGTTCTGATTTTCAGCGTCATTTTCACTGCAATTTGGAAAAATGTTGTTTTTATTACTTAATTTATTGGTGCATAATCATAGGTGGATTTAATGAATATGAACAGCAGGTCTGTAGTAGGTCTGTAAGATGGTACCTTAGTGGTACTTTCTTGGGACACTCGATGCTGTTGGAACTGGAGCTGCTGTCATCTTCTGGCTCCATTGGGAAGCTGCTGCCATATTCTGGTTTCATTGGGAAGCTGCCGTTCATTTCTGCTGTTCCAGGAGATATGTTCATTCTGCAGGACCCATAACACACACACACACACACACACACACACACACACACAGTGCATTTGAATGAACGTGCATAATGTACCCCAGTCAGTCTGGCCTGGGTTGGGAGGGTCTCTGCAATGTTTTTTTTTTTTTTTTTTAAATATATAAGTCACGTGACCGTGAAGCGGAAAGGTTTTCGAGGGGGGAGGGTTTGAGTCACAGCCGGCGCGCGCGCGAGTGGAAATTTCCAACCGGTGCCTGTTCTGAAAGAGAAGAGCCGGCAAGCTCCGTATAAACACCGCCGTCAGTCACATCACACTGCGCCAACCTCCAGAATAATTCATCTCATCATCCTCATCCATTTACACGACACAGACACACAGCCAACTCTATTCATAAGGCCGAAGGATTCACGGAAACAAAGCCACGTGCGTCCGGTTACTTTTTTTTTTTTTTTTTTTTTTTGCGCAGGACATGTATTCATTCAACCTTTATCTCCACCCACAAGCACAGGCTGATGCAACCTCACAAATCAGACATCTTAATCATCAACAAATTATTTAATTTCCAATGAATACCCACAGCCCCCTTTATCCCTCCTTATTTCTGATGCTTATTATTTATTTATTTATTATAGGTTTTTTTTTTTTGCGCATATGTAATCTATTAGGTCACGTGACTGCAGCAGCCCGGTTTTATAGAATTATAAATTTCCTTCTGCTGAGATGAACCTCATTGAGCTTTTCGTTTGAAGGACACCAAGAATTATACAGAAAAGACCTATTTAAAATTCTACACCATTCTTAAATTCTTCTTCTTCTTCAAAAAAAAAATACACACACACATTATATATATATATATATATATGTGTGTGTGTGTGTATAAATGAAATAAAATGTTAAATTCTTGTTATGGCGAGTAAATATATATTTTAAATAATATAAATAATAATATATAAAATACAAAATAAGTCATAAAAATATATCCCGCCATAACAAGAAATTAAAAATGTACCTAATTTTTTTACACCCCAGCAATAAAGATTTGATTGTACATAGAAATACATTTTATTACTGATAATAAATAAATATATAATGTTCTTACCTTTAAAACGGGCTTTAAGAAAGAAAAAGGGGGGAAAATGACTCAAAAATCCTTTTTTGGTTTGTTCCGTAGTTCCTTTTACAGTATTTCCTTTTATGAATTACTACTTTTAATGACTAAAAAAAAGAATAAAAAATCCAAAACGATAAAACAGCAACAACAACAACAACAAAAAACCCTGATAAGAATAAATAGCAGAATAGACAGGCAGTGACTTTTATGAGAGGAAATAATAGAAGAGCTTCAGATCAGAAAGGGAAGCTGGATGTGCCAAAGATGTGTGATCGAATGAGAGGAGCTGTACTTATATTATCAGCTTCAGAGTTGGGTCGGTTTACAAAGAGAGCGAGAGAGAGAGAGAGAGAGAGAGAGAGAAGGAAACAGGGGAGGGGCTAGGGGAGGGGCTATGGTTTGTATACAAACACTTGGTGGTAGCTACCGTAGAATTCCATTGTCTACTTGATAGGAAACTCATAGTAACTCAGAACCTTTCAGATAAAAACCACTCAACAAGGAAAGGATTGATGAAGATGAAGAAGAAGATGATGATGATAATCATCATCATCATCATCATCATCAATGGAAAGTCAGTGGGCTGCTGTCCAATATCCATGTCTACACCACTCACAACACACTCTATAAAACACTACACTGAAGAGAGAGAGAGAGAGAGAGAGAGAGAGAGAGAGAGAAAGAGAGAAATCTTAGAAATAAAAAATGAAGAGCACTGAATGCAAGTCACATGTATTAATAACAACAACAACAACAACAACAATAATAATAATAATAATAATAATAATAATAATAATAATAATAATAATAATAATAATAATAATAAAATTCATCTCAAAGCAAATGTAAGATTTTTGAAGCCCGTTTTTAGAAATTACTCATAAAAATGTATTTACTTGTTTTATTTTATTTTTTTTCTGGTTACAAACACCTTTATTTCCAGAGCTGCTTGAGGTCACTGGTAGAAACCTGCTGCAATGTGTCTATGAAAAGGTCATCAAAGGACACATTCAAGGCCAACTAAATGACTTCAATTTTAATAAAATAAGACGATGTTAAGCCGTTGGAGTAATTACGTATATTAATCTTATATTTCTTATATAACAATCTCAATAGTGAACAATTCTTTCGTGGAGGTGAAGGTGGTGGAGCTCATTATCCACCAAACCTGAGGAGAATATTTGTCTGAGAATATACTACATGGTATCATAAAAAAAAAAACCTAAAATGAGATTTCTATTGTTTTTTTTTCCATTTTCAAACATGATAGTTTTTTTTTACTTTGATATACTCTATTCTGTCTGTCTTCCTTTCGGCTTTTTCCCTTTCACTCGGGAGTCGCCACAGCGAATCATCTGATGCGTACGTTTGATTTGGCAGAGGTTTTTACGTCGGATGCTCTTCCTGTCATAACCCTTTTTAGCAAGGGACAGAAACACGCTGACGACTTTGAAGCTACTCTTTATGAAAGTCAGCAATGGTTCTTTTACATGAACCTCTCACCATAGACAGTGACAGACATGGCCCGCCTTTGATAACCCAGTTCGCTGCACTGGGGACTTTGATATACTGTATTAATCCCATTAAATAAATTATTTCCTCTGCATTTAATCCATCCAAAGTGAGCACACACACACACACACACACACACACACACACACACACACACACACACACACACATTCATAGCAGTGGGCTGCCACACACATTGGGGCGCCTGGAGAGCAGTTGGGGCTTAGGTGCCTTGCTCAAGGACACTTCAGCCATTTATGTGGCGGAAGGCAAGAAGCTGCTCACTCCCCCACCTCCACATATCAAATTGAACCAGCCGCCTTTTGGCCTCAAAGCCACTTCTCTAACCAAAAGGCTAAAGCTGTCCCAAACCCAGAGTGTCCTCCACATTGGTTTAAGCATTAAGGTAGTAAGGTGAATTCTGTTGGGCTTTTTACACCGAGCCTAGTGGCTCATCAGGCCGGTGATTATTCCCAGTTTCTGTAGCATGAAGCAACCAGGAGATCAACTCCTCCTGGATGGGACGCCAATCCATCGCAGGTTACCCTCCCAGTCTATTTTCATTGATACCTATTTACACTACTGGGTGAACAGATGGATGCTGCACTTGTGTGCTGTGTGAGGCACATTTGTGGTTAAGACCTTGCCCAGGGGTATGAGCACAGTGGGGGTCTAACAGGGACTTGAACACACATCCTCTCGATCATGAGCCCAACACCCTAAAAACTACACCACCAGCCCCACTTTAAACATTAACCAATCTGGATAATGTTTTGTCAGTTTCAATCAGGTCGCAGTGTTCCCCTGTATTATATACTAATGTGTGATACTATACATTTTTTTTCTTTAATCAAGACACACTTTACGCCCAAAAGTATGTGGACTCCTGTGTTTTTCGTCTGAACGCACTTCTGCATAGTTGAGTCGGGAACATTGCATACCACTTGTTTCAGGTCTCACTCCACAGGAACTAATAGGCCTGTTGCAGCATGATGATGTCCATTGCATGTGGATTAAAACAAACAAAACCATGCATTGCTCTTGCGCAAGGATATTTTTCCAGCCAGCATGATGAAACCTGATTAACGAGATGTCTCAGACAAATGCAGAAACATTTATTAATACATTGATGCATATTAAAGCCAAAGGGATTAAAAACTGAACTGTTGCAAGCACATTTGTTTACAATGGTCAGGTCTCCACGGTAGACATAAAGTGTATCATAAGTTGTAAATATGTGCGATGCAGATACTTACTGTGCCCACGCTTACAAGCATGTTATAACAGGTTCTCCATTGACACACCCACACGTAAACACTATGTGCATTAATTGTTCACAAACTGTGAGTTAGCTGTGGCCTGGGTACTGTAGGTCAGGTTTGGTCTGTTTTTCCTTCCTCCAGACATATCATTTGCATGAGAGCCTCCAGACAGAGGTTCTTCGTCACTTATTGAGTGGTCCAAATCCATTCTGCTGAAAGTTCTGGGGAACAGAGGGTGAACTCGCCCTGTCCCGCATTAACCCCGGCTTAAAGGCTACCACTGGCTTTCATGCTCTGCGTCTGTTCTCCAGCCAGCCAAGGCCGCATGGCTCACAGGACAATAGAAAAATCAGCAAGGGAATGTCTGACCTACTGAACCGCGCCTAGGGTCCCAGGATGCACACAGATTCCATAGGTGGAACTAGATCAGCACGCCCATTGTTCTGGCCGTGTGTGAAAGAAACAGCGTAAACCATTGTTTCTGCATGTATGGTAAGAATTCTCAGTGTAAAAAAGGTTTTCCTTATTACAGGGGCTCCATATTGTGTAATATCTGTTGTCAAACACAGCAGCTATAGGTACTTCTTTCTTGGTCAGCCTTTCTTCTTCTTTCTCATGAAAGGTTAAAAAGGAAAGCTAATTGACATGTTGCTGATAAACATCAAAACACAACCTCCTCAAGTCAGAAATGACCTTTGTTTTTTATTGTGTCATTTTCTGTACCCGCTTAATCCCAATTTGGGTCGCGGGGAGGCTGGCGCACATCCCAGCCAACTCCGGGCGAAGGCAGAGTACACCCTGGACAGCTCGCCAGGCCATCGCAGGGCAGAAACACGCCGATGGCTTTGCAGCCTACTCTTGTCGAAAGTCAGCAATGGTTCTTTTACATGAACCTCACACCATAGACAGTGAGAGACATGGCCGGCCTTTGATAACCCAGTTAGCTGCACTGGGGGTGGGGGTGGGGTCGGGGGGGGGGGGGGGCAGTGACAACCTTGTGGAGAATGGTGCTCGAACCCCCAACCTTTGGATCTGCGATCTAGTGCCCTATACCACTAGACCACCACTGCGCTGTAATGTGTCATATTCTGATTAAGTCAAACATTCAGGACTACTGTACGTACAGGTGCTCATATCTTCTGTCATCATATCTGGCGTTAAGCCTTGGACTAGAAACCCATTAAGGCCAGAAAATTTGTATTTGGTAGAAACCCTTATCCAGAGTGACCCACATTTATCATTTTTATACACCCAAGCAATTGAATGTTAAGGGCCTCGCTCAAGGGCTCAGCAGTAGCAACGTAGGGAAACTGGGGCTTGAACCCTGACCTTCAGATTAGCAATCCAGTATCTTAACCATTAAGCCAACATTGCTGGTGTAATTTTTTTCTGATGTTCAAATTTAAAAATAATTCAATAGCTATATCTATGATAAGCTGTTTCCCCATGTGCCCCCACACAGCCATTCGGAAAGCAAAAAATTATAATTGCTCCAGAAAGGAAAGGAAGGTTGATATGGGTGAAGGGTCCCTCAGGGGAAATGACGTGTTATATACTAAATACAAACATCAGAAAAACAAACTAAAATGAGACATTATTATTATTATTATTATTATTATTATTGTTATTATTATTATTATTGTTGTTATTGTTATCCTGTGATGGCCAGGCGAGCTGTCCAGGGTGTACTCTGCCCTTTACCAGATTTGGTTGAGATGGGTGCTAGTCTCCCTGTGACCCTAATTGGGATTAAGTGGTTAGGAAAATTATTATTATTAATAATAAATTATTATGAATAAATTATTATTATTATTATTATAACATTTTTTTTACATTTCCAAGGTAGGCATAGTGATGCAGTGGTTAGCACGTTTACCCCATGGCAAGAAAGTCTCGTTTGTTTCCATGTGGAGTTTGCATGTTCTGCCCGTGCTTGTGTGGGTTACATCCTGGGACTCCAGTTTCTTCCCACAATCCAAAAACAATTAGCCGGCTAATTGGCTGTTCAGTATAATTTCTAAGTTTGAGTGTGATTGGTTGTTTATGTGCTGGCCCTTTGTTTACTT
>CM045742.1:5670000-5687500 GCA_024760905.1 Plotosus lineatus | reverse complement strand
GGTAACATCTTACATGCGGCATCTTTCAGGAATCACCAGCTGTTTTGACATCAATAGATGTAACAAATGGGATATCTGAAAGCAGGTTCTGATTTATTCAGGTTATGACTTGTACATTTACAGTGTACATCAGTGTATTACATGCACAAGTCATCAGTGATCAGATCAACTGAGCTGATTCCCAAGCTTGGTGGCAGGCTGGGTTATGGGCCTGGAAAGAATCCTGAACATTTTGTAGCAGTAATTTATTAAACGCCCGTTCACAAGCACTTATTAAAGGATTTTTACCTATTAGTAGAATTATCAAAAACTACTGATCCGTTTTCCATCAAACTTGGTTAAGGGGTGGGGCCTAGACCTGAAAACAATTTTGAATTGTATTTCAAGGTATACCATGCATGGAATCATTTGAAAAATAAAAAATAAAAAAATTCAGAAATCCTAAAAAAATCCCTCTCTTTAACAAAATGTTCCTCCAGCGTGCTTTGGGGAGACATTTCATTAAAACTCCGCCAAGGTATAATAATCCATTTGTGCCTAGTGGACGTACACTACTGATCAAAAGATTGTCTCACTCAGAAAACCTCACATTTTCCATGAAAATGCCAACTTACCTCCATCAAATTAGTTGAGAATGAATATCAAACATCGTCAAGACACTAACAGAGTTAAAAAGATTTTTTTTTTTTTTTTTTTTACATGAAATAATAATTTTATTCTTACAATATTGTTTTCTAAATTCTTGTTGTCTAAATTTGTAACTGTTATAGCCTTGCAGAACTTTGTCATTCTGTCAAGATCCCTTTTTACCCTGTACAACTGTCTCACATTACCATTAACGAAACACCCTCAGACCATTACATTTCCCCCTCTGTGGCTGCCAGATATTGTGAAATACTCCGACAACATACAGTACTTTTATGTTTTCTGCCTCAGACATGCTTTTCTTTGGGACTCAAACACCTCAAACCTAAATTTGTGTTCTCTCACCTGCCTTAATCTTTTCCTTTTCCAGATCAGTCTCAGATATGGCTTTCTCTTTGCAAATCTGCAGTGACGGCCAGCATCAATGCGTCACCACCTCATGGTTGAAGCTGAGGCTGGTGTTTTGTGGGCACTGTTTAATGAAGATATCACTTGAGGTTCTGCCGAATATCTCTACAGGCTCTGATGTACATGTCCTCTTTTTGCTCAGTTTTGTACCAGGCCTTAGACTTTCCTTTCCTGGTTACTCACCCTGGTTAGAGCCAGTTTGGGCTGTTCTCTGATGAGAACATGTCAGATTCCAAACAGCTTCTAGTCATGCTGACATAACTACAAACGGGTTTTGTAATCATCAGTTATGCTTTTAACACGACAAACCTGGATTAGTGGACACAGTAAGATAATTTCTGAAAATGGGCCTTTGTCCATCTATGTAAATATTAGAAATAAACAATCCAGCTGTTTCCACCTTTAGTAGTCATGTGTAACATTAAAATTGTCTCGACTGCCTTTATGATCAATGTAATCTCTTTTTTTGTTGTAAAGACAAGGTAATTTATAAGTCAGCCTAACCTAAGAGTGCCTTTCTAATTTAACTATATAATCAAATTCGGACCAATCTTTATTTGCATTGGAGTTTCTCTGCAAATGGTGAGCAGGAGTGTCAAACTGCACTTTCAGGTATAAAAGTAAATCCTACACTGAGAGGCTTAAAGTCAACAAAAACGGCGTCTAATAGAAGAAAACGAAGGTTTTCAATGTTATACTATAAGCGTAAGCCAAAGAGCAAATAGCCATAATGACCAGTTATCTGTTCTCAATGCTCCAACTACAGGGCTAAACTTAGCTGGTGGGAACAGACCTCTGCATGGGCAGATTTTAGTATGAAGCTTTAAGGTTTAATCCACTTACTGGTGGGAAAGTAGTTTTAGTGCCACATTCCAGGAACCGTGGACACATGAAGAGATCAGGGCGAGGCGGCTGAGGCCACACCCTCAGATCTTCTTCCAAAGTTTTCCAGTAAGATTTGTAGAGATGGATGTATTGTATCCCAAGTGAATGAACCCACTGACTTTGTGTGCATTAGATTGCCGGGTTCATGCTGGACAGGACACAGTGACGTGCGAGTGGGGCGATATACTGAGAGCAGGAAGATTAGAATAGTGCCGATGAAGTGCACCCTGAAGGAAGGAAGACAAATACACAAATGAAGGGAGACAAATACACAAATTAACCAGATACAGCCAGGAGAACACACTGTACTGTACACTCATACATCACATGATGGATGATAGATGAATGAATATAATATAATATAATAATGTAAGAAGGATTATTTTTGGATAGTTTAAAAATGAGACTTTATCATTTAATGTTGCTGGAATTATAATGCTAATTATTTTTATTGGATTACTGATCCCAAACTGCAGTGGTGGTCTAGTGGTATAAGGTGCCGGATTGCTGATCCAAAGTTTGGGGGTTCGAGTCCCACTCTCCACAAGGTTGTCACTGTCCCCCCCCAGTGCAGCTAACTGGGTAATCAAAGGCCGGCCATGTCTCTCACTGTCTATGGTGTGAGGCATGTAAAAGAACCATTGCTGACTTTCGACAAGAGTAGGCTGCAAAGCCGTCAGCGTGTTTCCGCCCTGCGATGGCCTGGCGAGCTGTCCAGGGTGTACTCTGCCCTCGCCCTGATTTGGCTGGGATGGACACCAGCCTCCCCGCGACCCTAATTAGGATGAAGCGGTTACAGAAAATGAACTGAACTGATGATGATGATCCCAAACTTGTAGGGTTAGCCCCACTATCACCGGGTTGGCTACTATGGGGAGACTGGAGTCGATCTCAGTTGACTCTGGGCAAAGGCAGGGTGAACCCCAAACAGCTCGCCAGTCCATTGCAGGGCTAAAACACACACACAGCTATTCACACCCACATCTAGGAGTGAACTGAAACAGCCAGTGGCGAAGCAGACATGGGTAGAATATGCAAACTTCTCAGAAACAACCTCACCAAGCCCGGGATTCAAACCAAGGACCTTATTGCTGTGAGGTGGATGTGCAAACCCCTACGCTACCATGAAACATAATTGTTTTTATTTCGCTTCTCAAATGATTTATCTGAATGTAAAATTACTGTGCTTCACATTAAAGTGTATATTTCCAAGCAACATGGCCTTGATCTTCTTCTACATTGCTGATTTGATTCAGAATTAATGTGGGTCCTACCGCCCTGATTTTCTCAAGCTGCATCATTTCCTGGGAGGAAGTTGCGTATGTTATTGCTGCCTACTCAGAGTGTTGCCAGACTCTGAGCTCAGGAAGGAAAAGAGCATTCTTTTGGATTCCTAGTGTTGCTTCTCGGAATGTCATTACATCATAGCTTTTTTAATACTTCAAGGAGGCTCAAGAAGTAAAAGATTCAAATATTTTCCATTGGCTTATTTTCTATAGAAAAGCACAATAAATACATAATGAGGTATTTATGTTAAATAACAACTTCTCAAACATCTGAATCAGCTTCTCCTTAATTCAGATCTATTTAATTCAACTCAGGATTGGATGCTGACTGAGATGCTTGAGAAACTGTACGAAAGAATCACAAAAGGAGACAAGCAGGAAGCTGTAGTCAAATCAGCAACATTCAAAAGAGGTGTAAATATAGAAAAGGGAAACTTGAAGTTATTAATAAAATGAAGTGTATAGACTAAATTCATAAAATGGAATGTGAGCAAGTGAAAATAGATTGAATACAATCATATATCTACCATCATTTATTTATTACAGCTATTTCTGAAATTTTATTCATAATCAATTTAAGCCCATCCTTTTCTCCTGTCAGATGTTATGTGGCATTTTAAGTATATATTTCGAACAAGCAGCAAAATTATCTACCGGATGATTCCTCAACTCCCCGGTGTCCGTGTTCTGCAGTACTGACGTACAGTAATGACTTCCTGTGAAGTTGAAACTGCTGACCACTAAAATTTACCCCCAAATGTCACTGTATGTGATTTCTGTGAGCACTGTGACAGGTTTACAATACTTTATATAACTTAGGAAAAGGTTTCTGCGTTCAAGTTGAAATCTTTTATCAATAGTCTATATTCTCCCCCTTTGCCTCACTTGACAGGCACCTTATTGAAATGGTAGTTCCTTATGGAATTTGAAGACAACACCTGCTGAGGATTAATGTGGAACTTCATCACTTACAGAAATATACACACACCTCCTGATAGCAACCAAACATAAACGAAAGTGAAGTCGGCACTTTTATATTCCTGTTAGACCAGTAAAAAAAGCTGCTAGTAAGCATGCATTTACGGTGAAAAGCTAAACATACAGAAGAATACAGACAGTGAGGAATTTCAGAATGGTACATAAGAAAAGGCCATGTGTACTTACCAGATAAATAATATCTGAAGACCAGTGATGTGTGTGTGTGTGTGTGTGTGTGTGTGTGCGTGCGTGCATGTGTTAATAGATAAGGTTTCAATCTATTTTCCTTTTAATTGTAAAATAAATTGCATAGACATTGGGATTGCTATGTGCTAAATATTTACTTTAGACTCTTTCGTAAATATAAAGTATAGTACAATTTATACTTTTCTTCAAAGACCAGCAAGGACACAATTAGAGCATAGAACATCTTTGTATGCTCCATATGACTGCAGTTTCCTTTCACGTAAACTTGACGGGCCAAATCTGTTCCAACATGGCAACATCCCTGTGCACAGAAACATGGTTTGCTAAGCCAGATGTGGAAGAATTGGAGTGTCCTGCACAGCATTGACTTTAACCAGACCGAACATCTTTGGAATGAATTGTAAAAGTAACTGCTCCCCAGCAATTACCCCCCCCTCTCCCCGCCCCCTGTACAAAATAATTGGAAAATTGACTGACAAAAAGTTCCCTGGCTACTCATGACCTGTTTCTTTATTATTACAGGACAAATTAAGGATTAAGGAGATTTTAAGTTTTTAGTTAAATTTTGACATTAATCCCATCAAATTTGTATTTGGAGTTTTTTTTTTAATTTGAACTCTCAGTATAAGCTTCAAGAACAATGCAAGTAAAGACAGCCATCATTAGCCTGAAGAATATTCTTAAATACACACAGGTGAGTTTAACATGAAGTACAACTGAATTGGATTATCAGGTAATTCTTTCCTTGGTGAAAGAAATTCACAACACCCTCTCACAGAGGTAGGCTTATGACTGGTGATCACCTCACAGCAAGAAGGTCCTGGGTTTAAGTTCTGGGCTCTGTGAGGATGTTTCTGTATGGAGTTTGCATATTCTTTCCTGCATTTATGGGTTTCTTCAGGATACTCTAGTTTCCTCACACAGTCCAAAGACATACACATTGGGCTGTTCCCAATTGCTTGTACATGTACATGTCAATGGTTGTGCATATATTGCCCCTACAGTGGAATGGCATGCTGTTCAGTATGTGCCTCATCTTTACCCAGAGTCGGCTGAGACAGACTGCAACATCCCTGTGACCCTGGTACAATTATGCAGTTTGGCAATTGAATGAATGAATGAGCTCCTTTTGAACAACATGGAAGACCTTTCTCCAAGACCCAATTCCTCTTAGAGTATCCCAACCAGACAGATATAAAGAGATGAAAGAAAGAAATCTATCTGTCTGCGGGTCATAAATGGCAATTCTTCCCACTAATTTACAATCACTGAACCAGCCCGGGGGAGGGGGATGGTCCATAGGAGGGTGAAGGGGGCTTTTACTATGGGTTTCACCAGGGAGACATGGATCACTGGATGCACCTTGAGAGCCGCTGGAGTTTCACCCAGATGGCACTGGTGTTGACGATGCACTCGATGGTGTATGGAACAATGTACATTGGAGCCATTTTCTTGGAGTCGACATGAAGGGGAAGGTCTCTGTTGGAGACACAAACCTGTTGACCAACGTTGTAGACCGGTGCCGGTGTCCGGTGACAATTGGCGATCCGCTGGTTCCAGGCTGCCGACCTCTCCAGGGGAGCACGAGCCTCCTTCCAGATGTGGCGTGCTCTGTGGAAGTGGGCCTGGACTGATGGGACAGCCACTTCGATCTCCTGACTGGGGAACAGAGGAGGTTGGAACCCGTTGATCACCATGAAGGGAGACATACCTGTGGCGGCTCAGACCAGAGAGGTATGGGAGTACTCGTTTCACGGTAGGTGTGTGGACCAGAAGGCTGGCAGGTGGGAGGCAATGCAGCACAGGGAGGATTCCAGGTTCTGATTAGTTCACTCCACTTGACCGTTGGATTGTGGGTGGTAACCAGAGGTCAGCTTGCTGTAAACTCCAAGGATGTCACAAAACTTCTTCCATACCCTGGATGCGAACTGGGGACCTCGGTCAGAAACAATGTCATGGGGGATCCCATGGAGGTGGAACACGTGTTGGACCAGTAGACCAGCTGTGTCTATTGCAGATGGGAGCTTCGGTGGGGGGGACGAAATGGACTACCTTTTGAGAAGCGGTCCACTATGGTCAAGATGACGGTGTTGCCTTCAGACGGAGGTAGCCCAGTGATGAAGTCCACGGCAATGAGCGACCAGAGGTGATGAGGTATGAGCAAGGGTTGGGGGAGACCTGCTGGTGCACAGTGGGAGGACTTATTTTGGGCTCAGGTGGCACAATCTCCGACGAACCCGGCTATGGTTGGCTACCAGAAACATTGAAGGAGAAGGAAAAGGGACCGGTGGACTCCAAGGTGGCGGGCCAATTTGGACGTCCCCACTGGAGCACTGGAGTTCTGGCTGGCAGAGGAACATATAACCATTCTTGGGGGACACCCTTTGGGCTCTGGTTCCCCTTGCTGGGCGTCCTGGACCAGGTGTTCCACCTTCCACCGAGCAACTCCAAGCACACAGGAGGCAAGCAGGATGGTTTCCATGGACGTCTTCCCCTGAGGAGTACTGTCGAAAGAGTACATCTGGTTTAGTATTTTGTGAACCAGGATGGTAGGTGAGGGTAAAGTTGAACCTGCCCAGTTATAGAGATCATTGTGCTTGCTGAGAGTTCAACCTCGTCGCTGAATGGCAGTATGACAGATCCTTGTTATCCATCCAGACGATGAAGGAATGGGCTGCCCCTTCCAGTCAGTGAATAGCCAGGACCACAGCCAGCAGCACACAGTTCTCCACATTGTAATTTTATTCTGCTGGGGTCAGGCAATGAGAGAAGCATGTGCACAGGTGTAATTTCTGGTCCGCAGGGAAGCACTGGGAGAGGACAGCTCCCACCCCTGAGTCTGAGGCATCCACCTCCACCACGAACTGCAGTGTGGGGTCTGGGTGGGTCAGAACTGGTGTGTTGATGAACCTGGTTTTCAACCTGTCGAATGCTGTTTGTGCAATAGGAGACCATTGGAAGGGTATCTTAACAGATGTTAGCTGTGTGAGGTAGGCTGCTAGGCAGCTATATTCCAGGATGAACCTTCTGTAGAAGTTCGCAAACCCCAGAAATCTTAGTAGTTCTTTGAGTATTTCCGGAACTGGCCACTCTGCCACCACTTTCACCTTCTCCAGATCTGGCTTTATCTGTCCCTTCTCCACGATATACCCTAGAGAAGACACTGTGGAAACATGAAATTCTCACTTGTTCTCTAGTAACCGGTGAAGAACCATTCTTACATGATGGACATGCTCGTTGTGAGTCTTCGAGAAGATCAGGATGTCATCAAGGTATGCAAAAAAGAAGTGGTTCAACATGTCCCTGAGAACATCATTGACAAGTGCTTGAATGAACGCAGAGGTGTTAGTCAACTTGAAAAGCATCACCCGGTATTCAAAGTGCCCCAGGTGCGTGTTAAAGGCAGTCTTCCATTTATCCCCCTCCCGGTAATTTACACTAAATGGTAAATGTTTTTGTTTTTCATGGTGATGCTGTTAGTTGATGCAAGGTTTTAAAAGTATTGTCCTTTTTTTCAACGAAGAAGAACCCTGCGCCTATCGAAGATGATGAGGGAGTGATAAGGCCTGTCGCCAACAAGTCTGTGATGTATTGTTCCGTAGCCTTTCTCTTGGGTTTTGATAGGTTATATAATCTTTTTTGGAGGAGGGTGGCTCTGGGAAGCAAATCTATCGAGCAGTCGTATGGGCAGTGCTGTGGCAGCGAAAGGGCTCGGTCCTAGTCAAATTTATCTTCTCCGGCGGGACAGGGGTTTGGGAAACATGGGGCAGGAATAGTGGCTAGCAGGCAGTGTTGATGGCAGTAATCACTCCAATTGCAGATGGTGAGGGTGGCCCAGTCGATATGGGGATTATGGGCTTGCAACCAAGGCCACCCCAACACCATGGGAGTGAGTGGGGCCAAAATGATGAACAGTTCTACGTACTCATGATGATTGCCCGATAGGCTGAGTTTGACAGGTTCTGTCTTCTGCGTAACACAATCAATGAGTCGACTGTCTATAGCTACCACCTGTATAGGGTTTTCAAGCTCATACATTGGGAGCTGAAGGAGCCTAACTAGCTCTGTTTCGATAAAATTGTCATCGACACCTGCGTCAATGAATATGTCAACTGGGTGTGTCCGTCGTGCGAAGTGTAGGTTACCCTTGATCTAATTGCACTTCCAGGGAGATTAAGAAGCTCTTCTCACTTCCGCCCTCCTACCTGCTGGCAAGCCCGGCCCTGCTGGACAATGGGTGAGGTAATGCCCCCTCTTGGAACAATAAATGCAGTGATGGTTGTTCAAGCGGCATTGCCTTTCCTCTGGTGTCAGCTTGGTTCGGCTAACCTGCATGGGCTCATGGTGGTCCCCTCAGGCCAGTGAGAAGGTGTCAGAGGGAGTTGAGGATTAGGTGGAAGGAGTGGTTTTTGACATCGCCGAAATGCTTGAAGATGGGGCAACGTGACCATCCCGCTCTTCCGGGATCTCTCTCTCTCTCTCTCTCTCTCTCTCTCTCTCTCAGGCTATTGTTCAACCAGATAGGGACTGCAATCAGGTCCTCGAGCATAGCTGGCTCATCCCGCACAGCTAGCTTGTCCTTGAGCTTGTCAGTTAGACCTTTGACAAATGTTCCTCGGAGCGCAGGGTCATTTCAGCTGCTTTCTATGGCGAGGATCCGGAAGGCTATTGCGTATTCTGATACTGACTGAGAGCCTTGTGTGATCGTTTAACAGTTGGCTGCTCATCTACCCCCCTTTTGCCGGGTGATCAAAAACTCTTTTAATTTCCAGCACAAATCGGTCGTAGTATGAGAATAATTCCGGGGTACGGGTGGCAACTGCTAGCGCCCAAGACGAGGCTTGATCCGTAAGCACTCTCATAACAAATGCAGTCTTGTGTTGGTCTGTGGTGTACATGAGCGGCTGCTGAAAGAGGCAAGCAAGCACTGGTGGACGAACTGAGCACATGTGCCGATCGTGCCTGAATACCTTGCCGGCATGGGGATGAGCAGCTCTTGGCGTGTAGCGAGCAGGGCTGGTGATGCTGCCGGTGTGGAGACCAAAGAGTCGGTGGGCGGAGTCCGGGTGCTGAGTTGGGTAGCAATGGCATTCATCCTTCCCCCGAGCTGAGCAATGCTTGTGGTCAATTGTTGGATGCTGTTCAAAACCCGGTTCAGGGTACAGTCGTGTTGGTCCAACAGGAGTCCCTGGCTGGACAATGCTTGCTTGAGCTGCTCGGTCTCCACTGGGTCCATGTGGCCAGAAGATTCAGTTAGGTATTGAACTTTCAGTTGGACCCAGAAATGCAGGAGACAATGTGAGATACCACAGAGTCGATTTATTATCCAAAGAGGAAGCACTCAAGCAGGAGACAAACATGGTAACTACTGGTGATGAAGAGAAACACAATGAACATTAAGCACTGGGAACTAAGGCCCGGGTACCTGGTTGAGCGCGGAGCTGGAATCGGGAGCCAGAGAGAACACAGCGAAGCAGAGACGTGATGCGAGACAAACTTCTGGCACCGAGGTGAACACGCTGCTTGTTTTTATAGAGTAGTAGGTTGGGGAGTGAGTGTGATCAGGTGTGTGCATGCTGCAATCAGCTCACATAGGTCAGCCACACCTCTCCGCCGGAGCCTGCAATGCCGGGGAGAAGTAGAGTTAAAAGAGCCTCCACATTCAAAGTCCCACCAACACAGGCCATTTTATTATCATCTTCCTCCGTTTAATGCGGGGTCAGGTCATGGGGACAGCAGGCTAAGCATTTAGGTCCAGATGTCCCTCTCCTCAGCCACATACTCCAGCTCTTCTGGGGGGATGCCGAGGCATTCCTAGACCAGCCGAGACACATAATCCCTCCAACATGTTCTAGATTGACTGCAGGGTCTCCTTGGATATGACTGAAACACCATACCAAGGAGGAATGCAGATGAGCAGAAGTTCTACTCTGAGCTCCTCCCGGATAGCTGAGCTTCTCACCCTATGTGTAAGGGAGAGCCCTGCCACCTGGCGAAGGAAGCACACTTCAGCCACTTGAATCTACAATCTTGTTCTTTTGGTCACTACCTAAAGCTCATGACCATAGGTAAGAGTTAGAACATAGATCAACTGGTAAATTGAGAGCTTTGCTTTGCGGCTCAGCTCCCTCTTCACCATGATGGACTGGTACAGGCTCTGCTTTACAGCAGAGGCTGCAATGATCCACCTCTTGAGCTTCCGCTCCATCCTCCCTTCACTCGTGAACAAGAACCCGAGGTACTTGAACTCCACTTGTGGCAGAACCTCATTCCAAACCTTTTTCTGACTGAGAACCTCTGACTTGGGGTAGCTAATTCTCATCCTGGTCGCTTGACACACAGCTGCAAATCACTCCAATTAGAGCTGGAGGTCTCGGTTTGATGAAACCAAAAGGACAATATCATCGGCAAAAAGCAGAGTCGAGATCTGATGGCCACCAAATCAGAACAATGCCACAGCTGTGCCTAGAAATTCTGTCCATAAAATTGATGGACAGAATGAGATGGAAAGTACAACCTTGGCAGACTCTAACCCTCACTTGAAAAGAATTCGACCTTTTGTTACCAATGCAGACCAAGCTCTGGCGCCGGTGATCCAGAGACCGAATGGATCCTGTAGAGCAGGGGTCTCCAATCTTATCCACAAAGAACCGGTGTGGGTGCAGGTTTTCACTTCAACCAAACAGTAGCCACACCTTCCATCTGTTTCCATCAATCACTGATCATCAAAAGAAAAGAAAAGAAAAAAAAAACTAGATTGGACATTACTGTTTCAATTCTGAACTGGGGCCATATTGGTGACATCACCTTGCTTCAAGACTATAAAGCTTTAAGTATTAAAGCAAGGTGATCTCACCAAGATGGCCCCACTTCAGAATTGAAACACTAATGTCGAATCTAGTTTTTGTTTACTTTTCTTTTGATGATAAGTGATTGGTGGAAACAGGTTGAAGGTGTGGCTCCTGTTTGGTTGAAGTGAAAACCTGCACCCACATCGGCCCTTTGTGGATAAGATTGGAGACCTCTGCTGTAGAGTGTATAGAGTTGGTCAAGAGTGTCATGGCCAGGACACAAACCACATTGTTCCTCCTGAATCTGAGGTTCAACTATTGGTTGGCTCATCCTCCCTGCATAGACTTTCCCAGGTAGACTGAGGAGTGTGATTCCACACTATTTTGAACACACCCTCCAGTCACTGTTTTTAAAAAGGGGGACTACCACCCCAGTTTGCCAATCCAAAGGTACGGCCCCTGATGATCATGTGATGTTGCAGAGACTTGTCAACCAAGACAGTACTACAACATTCAGAGCACTGAGATATTCAGGGCGGGTCTCATCCACCCATAGAGCCCAACCACCGAGGAGCTTTTTGACTACCTCAGTGACCTCAGCTTCAATGATGGGTTGACCCCAATGTAAACTGTTTACAGTATTTGGGGAGAACTCTTCCACCTCCTGAGGCAATGGATGGTGGTTCTGAACCTTTTAGAGGCCAACCAATAATTGCTTTCCAAACCCTCACTGAACTCTTCCCACGCCTGAGACTTTGCATCAACGACATCTCGGACTGTAGCATGTTTGGCCTGCGGGTACCTGTCTGCTGCCTTAGAAGTCCCACAGACCAATAAGACATAGGCGTCCTTTTTCAGTTGAACAGACCCCAGCACCATATGTGTCCATCACCGGGTTTTGGGGTTACCTCTACGATAGACACCAATGACCTTCAGGCCACAACTATGGGAAGCAATGGAGGCACGAAATATGACCCATTCAGATTCCATGTCACCTGACTCCTTCGGGATGTGGTTGTAGCTGTGCTCTCGGTTGAGAGCTTGGCTCCTCTCTTCACCTGAGTATCCAGAACATGCGGTCGCAAGTTCGGTGACATGACTACAAAGTCGATCATCATACTGCAACCTAGGGTGTCCTGGTAACAAGTGCTCTTATGGACACCCTTATGTTTGAACATGGTGTTTGTGATGAACAAACCGTGACGAGCACAGAAGTCCATCAATGAAACACCAAACACCATTCAGGTTCAGACTGGAGAGGCCATACATACCAGTCACACCCTTCCAGGTTACATTATCATTGCCCACATGGGCGTTGAAGTCTCCCAGTACAACAAGTGACTCCCCTGGGGGAGTGTTTTCTGACCCCCCCCAAAAGACTCCAAGTTGGGTGGGCACTCTGAGCTGTCATTTGGTGCATAAGCACAAACAACAGTCAGGACCCGTTCCCCCACCTGAAGGAGAAGGGAAGCTAACCTTTCTTCAACCGGGAAGAACTCCAATGTGTGGCACCAAGACGGGGGGCAACAAGGATGCCCACACTGGCCTGCAGCCTCTCTCCATGAGCAACTTCAGAATGGAATAAAGTCCAGCGTCTAGAGATGAGTGGTTCCAGAGCCCAATTTATTTGTTGAGGTGAGTGCCACTATATCTAGTTGATATAATCCACCTCACACACCAGCTGAGACTCCTTAATCCTCAGAGAGGTGACACTCCATGTCCTAGTAGTCAGAGTCAGTAGATGAGGATCGATTTGACTGAACCCATGCCTTCGGCTGCCAACCAACTCGCACTATTACCCGACCCTTATATCAGGGAAACCTTGTCCTTTTACTTTTTTACATCTGAGTTTTTGAACCGTGCTTCGTCTGGACCTTCACCTAGAACCTATTTGCCTTGGGAGACCCTACCATGGGCTTAGTGCCCCTGACAACATAGCTCCAAGGATCATTAGGACACACAAACTCTTCCACCATGTTAAGGTGGCAATTCAATATCTAATTGTTTAATTCAATTGATCTCATTAACTGCAACATAAAATTTAGTGATGTTGTTGTTTACCTCATAAAAGTTTGCTTTATTTTATTCACCTCAGGTTGGCTATTTGAAGCAATCCAAGGCTACTCAGGGTGATTCAGCATTTCTCACATGTTCCAATACTGATGAGTGACTTATTGGTAGCATGTGATACCATGTCACTGTTCTTGTGAAACCTCAATTTCACGTTGATGTTTGAGTAGGAATGAGCCAAGTTTTAAAAGTATTTATAAATGTGAGTCCCTGACATTACAGCTGATTTCACATCATTACCGATTGTTTTACACCTTCTTCCTCTTAATACCACTTGATTATGATTAACTTCCCCTGTTCACCTGTTGTTTATGTTTTCATCAGAACTCCTCTGTTTGATTCTGGTCTTTATAAAGTTGAGCATTACTGAGAATTCTTCCAATCACACTTTTGCTTTGGGTATGGGTTCTGTGTTTTGATTTTGTCTGATCTTTCATGAGTTTTAGGTTGAATTTTATGTTTATCAGACTTTTGCGTCTTTACAATAATGATTAAAACTCTGCAGGTTTTTTATTATCTGGCAACCATTTTAAATGTCTAAAAGATTGAATGGTGAAAATAAAGACAGGAAAGGATGATTCAGTCAATAGTGACTATGTGCGGAACAATAATGTGTCATCCTTTACTCTATAAAATGCAAAAGTGTAAAGAATTAATGATTAATTAGATCATAAGTAAAATAGTAATGATTATACATGGGCCAGCATGGTGGCATAACGCTGAGTATTTCCTCCTCATGGCAAGAAGGTCCAAGGTGGGGCATTTCTGTGTGGAGTTTATATGTTCGCCCCATGCTTGCATGTGTTCCCTCCGGGTACTCCGGTTTCCTCTCACAGTCTAAAGTCATGGACATTAAGCTAACTGGCAGTTACAAATTGCTCCTAGATGTGAATGTGAGTTTGATTGAGTGTGTAGAAATGTCTGGCAGTCACTGTTGGCTGAAATTAGCTCTAAGTTCTGCATGACCCTGCTAGTAGGCTTAAACATTTTAGCAAATGAGTGAGTAAGAGAGATTATAATTATAATAGTAATGATTAGACGTAAGGGCGGCACGGTGGTACAGTGACTAGAAAGGTCCTGGGTTTGAGACTCAAGTTGGTAAGGCTGTTTCTGTATGGACTTTGCATGTTCTCCCCATGCTTTAGAGGGTTTCCTCTTGGTACTCTGGTTTCCTTCCACAGTCCAAAGACATGCACGTTAGGCTAACTGGCTGTTCCAAATCCCTCCTACTTGAGAAAGTAAAAGGTTGTGTGTTTTGGCTAAACAATGGTCTAGAGAGATGTTCAAGGCCTGCAACACCTTTGGCCAGAGTCAGCTTTTTGGATTAATTGGCTTGCCAAATGATTGACTGATTATACTTTAAGAGGCAGGACTTAATTTGGTCAGAGATATGTGGATGGAAAGACTTTTATATCAATCTGAAGAACTATGCTTGTATAGAACTATGGTCAAAAAAACCCACACGAAGGAAACCTATTTTGTTACTTGAATGTGAATTTGAGGAAGGATTTGAAATTTTTATTTATTTCTTTAAAATTACAGGGAAAATATTAATCATGGTATTAAAAATTGCTCCTTACAAGTTTTGAACTCCGGCAAGCTGCAACCTAAATCAGTTCCTATTAAAAATGGTTTCACCTAGTTACTATTCTGTCCATCTCAGAAAATGCCAGCTCTTTCGAATTGGTGCCAGGGACATTTTCCTGGTGTTGTAATGTTCTTAACTGATTATCGGGTATAAAGGGTTCTGGTAAACAAGTCATTGACCTCATCATTCTTCTAGAAGTGCAGTTTGGTAAACATGCCTCTCCACTGTGTCAACCTCAAGATCGTGTAATCACTAATGTTCCCTCTTCACTTATCAGTGTCAACAGTTAAACAGAGCCCTTTCCAATGGGGCAAACAATTACTTATATTTTTATTTCTTAATTTCTTTGAGAAATATTCATACATGTGCATCCAGGTGCAAGATTGCATGGCGGAAAAAATACACAGGACGAGTACATTGTATTGCATAAGTATTTACTCATTGTGTAGCATTACAGCCTGGAGCCTCCTGCATCCCTTTATAGTCCAGTCTCTGGTACCATCCATTTACAGCATTTGGCAGATGCTCTTATCCAGCTTGACTTACAGTTATCTTTTTTATATTATAACTGAGCAAGTTAGGGTTAAGGGCCTTGCTTAAGGGCATTCAACTTCAAACCAGTGCTGTCCAGTTTCCAAGTTACCTCTGATTCTGAGGATTCCTAAATTTCCCTTTAGAATGAGCCAGTGTGATTCTACCCCCATGTTTCACAATTGGTTCATGTTCTGATAAGCTTACTAGTGGTGGACATCAACTTCAGAGAGTGTCTTGTCTCAGCTTCACAGATAAGGAGACGAACTCAAACATCTGGGGGGAGCTCAGGGTAGAGCCAGTACTGAAACATCTGGGGAACTTGTGGCAGAGCTACTGCTCCTCAAAATCAAAAGGGGTCAATTTAGATGGTTCAGTCATTTGATTAGAATACCTCCTTGCCACCTCCGTTTAGAAGGGTTCCCTGAACGGGCAACTGGTCTGAGGCCCCTGGGGTAGACTCAGAACTTAGTCAAGAGATTACATAGCATGTCTGATGTAGGAACACCTCAGGATTCCACAGGTAGGGATAAAGAGTACCATTGGGAAGGGGCATTCCTGGGTTACCTTCTTAGACCTGTTACCTCCATGACCTGACTCGATAAATTGAAGAAAAAACCCCCACGAAAACAGATGGATGGGTGGATGCCCTCCAGAATTATTGGCACCCCTTGTTAAGATGTGTTCTTTAACTTCTAATAAATTCAGTTTTTTTTTCGAAATAATATCACACCACAAAGAAAAAAGAGGAGAATTCCACTTTTAATTCAAGTGCAGTTATTCAGTGGGGGAAAAAGTCCCACACTAAGAAATTATTTTACATCAAATCATGTGTACCACAATTATTAGCACCCTGATGTTAATACTTTGTACAACCACCTTTTACAAACAAAACAGCATCTCATCTTCTCCTATAACTATTCTCTTTGTACAATCTTTAAATCATCCAGCGTCCTGATCCTCTCCTCTGCTGTCTCCTCTTTAGCTCACACCACAGGTTTACAATGGGGTTGAGCTCTGGGGACTGATATGGCCATGGGAGGGGCATGATTCTGTGTCTGGTGATCGATTTCTGTGTAGATTTGTCCACATGTTGAGGGTAATTATCTCGCCACAAGACCCAGAGATTGCCCATCTTCAGTTTTCGGGTAGAAGCCACCAGATTAACATAAAATGTCCTGGTATTTCAAAGCGTTCATGATACCTTGCTCCCTAACAATGTTCCCAGGGCCTCTGGAAGAGAAACAGGCTGAAGCATCACGGACCCTCCCCTACATTCCACAGTGAGCATGAGATGCTTTTCTGTATTCTCATCTTTTGTGTTCTGCCAGACCTACTTGGAGTGTTTGTTGCCAAGATGCTCTATCTTGGTCTCATCTCACCAAAGCACACGGTCCCATTTGACGTCCCAATACCACTTAGTGAACTCCAGACATTTGCATTTATGATTGTGAGAGAAAAGTTTTTTCCCCCCCTGCATGCCTAGCTAACAGCTTGTTGGTACATAGATGGAGCCTGGTGGTTGTTTTGGAGACTTTCTGACGCCAAGATGCTCCCATTTGTTGCCATCGTTTAACAGTGAGCTTTGGAAAAGTTTTTATTTCTCTTACCCTCCTTCCCACTGTGCAGGGTGGAAAAATAACCTTGCATCCTCCTCCAGGCTTGTTTACCATTGTTCCGGTTGTTTTAAACTTCTTAATGATTCCTCTGATGGTAGATATGTTCAGGGTGATTTTCTTGAAGCCGTTGCCCGGCTTGTGAAGGTCGACACACATCTGCCTTACTTGAATGGTTTGTTCCTTTGTGCTTCCCATGTTGAAGAGTGGATAAGAGAAATGGCCTCTGTGTCACATCATACAGTATTTATACCCCAGGGAAACAGGAAGTGATGAATTACTAATTAAATGTTCCGAGTTACTCTCATCAATTTTGTACGCGACTGTAGAAATGACTGAAATACACCAATTATATTTATTTCCTCGGAGTTGTTAGGGGTGCCAATAATTACGGAACAGGTGATTTTATGAAAAATAATTATTTCTTCGTCAGGGAATTCCCCCCTTAAAATCCACTTGAGTTGATGAAGATTTCTTTTCTTTTCTTTTCTTTTT
>CM045742.1:5642500-5665000 GCA_024760905.1 Plotosus lineatus | reverse complement strand
GACTGAGGGAGGAAACCAGTGTACCGAGAGCAAATCCGCACAAGCTAACAGAGAACAAGCAAGCGCTACACAGAAATGTCCTCGCCAAGTCAGGGACATTTTCTTTGACCTCTTTGTCTTAATTCTGTAGTAAATTCTCTTAGAACAGAACTCTGGAACCGCCTTCAGGCCATGTAAAGTCTGAGCATGGGGGACAACTTCGTTTGCATCACTGAGTCCACGTTAATGCTCATTGTTCCATCGCACTACTAAAAGAACGCACGAAATAAAACATATGTACATCGCTGCACTATTACGTCATCGGTATTAACAACCACAACCTTACTCGCATCCCGGGTAGTGGTGACCTGCTGGTAAAGGTGCTGTGTCACTGATCCTAAGGTTGGGGGGGAGGGTTCAAGCCCCACTATCAACGAGTCTATGGTGTGAGGTTCAGGTAAAAGAACCATTGCTGACTTTACTCAAGGGTAGCTGCATAGCCTGGTGATTCGGCTGCGATGGGCGTCAGCCTCCCCGTGACCCTAATTAGGGTTAAGTGGTTCAGAAAATGAATGAATAGTACTGATGATACCTTTCATTAAATTGTGCCAGATGATGTAATCTTCCAAATAAATCCTCAAAGGAGGAAATCTCATCCTATAATAATAATAATACTAAAAATTATGATATTAATGACCTTGTTTTTTAAAATAAATCTGTGAAGGATCAAATCATACAATATGTTTCCTCACATCTCTACTCAGAGCATATAGCTCTCCCATAAAAGGCAAGCGAGCACGAAGATTACTGGTACAAATCTGGGAATTAGGTATGTAGAGGAAAAGTCACAGGTTTGATTTATATAAAGAACTGAAGAAGTGCATAATGCACAGTTGGGTCGATACTCGATCATCCGAACTCTGTGTTCTGAGTGATCATGTGTCCGCTATCTGTTTATGGAACAACGAGAAGGTTGTACACCCTCACTGCTCTCCACAGGTCCCCGTGCAGCACGCAGTCGGAGGTCAGGAAGGTGGAGGTCTGCTAAAACCCGAATGCTGGGTGGTTGCGTTGAGCATGTTTGGCACTTACTGCTGTGAGGAAAGTGTAGGCGAGCTAATCTAAATACATACTTGGCATAGCTCACTGGTTAAACTCGAAAGGAGTCGAACAATACGAAATCTTCGCACTGCTTCGCACATGAAATACGTGTTCAGTCCTCAAGGAATGTGTCTGTAAATGCTGACGCGTACACACCCATTCATGTTTATTTACACATGTGACACATTGCTCATTTAGGTGTATCTATATATGCGCTTTCCACATGACAAAAATAAAGCAGGATTCCATACTGTTGTGTTTTTTTTTTGTTTTTACGTCACTAAGTTGGTATGATTAAAACATTCTGCACAGTGCAAGGTTCATCGCAAGCGTCTTCACTGGGGTGGAACATGAGAGTTTTTCCACTCCACAGTTACTACACCATGTTAATACATCACGTCTTCAGGGAACTGACTCTGAGCACACATTGTTATGCTGAAACAAGTTTGGGCCAATTAGTTTCATTAATTCATTAATTTTCCATTGATTTACGATTTTATCCATACATTCAGACGTCGTTTAATTCGCCAAGCTGCTTGATCTCATTGAGCGGTTGAAGCCTACCGTGTTTCCCTATAATAGACTGGTGAGCTTTTCTCTGTGTACTTTTGCCCAGATGGCTGAGCTAGGCTTCAGTTCACTTGGAATTGTCTATGATAAGCTATAGGGCGCTGGATCACTGATCCAAAGGTTGGGGGTTCGAGTCCCACTCTCCACAGGGTTGTCACTGCCCCCCCCCCCCCCAGTGCAGCTAACTGGGTTATCAAAGGCGGGCCATGTCTCTCACTGTCTATGGTGAGAGGCATGTAAAAGAACCATTGCTGACTTTTGTAAAGAGTAGTCTGCAATGTCGTCAGCGTGTTTCTGTCCCTTGCTAAAAAAAAAAGGGTTGTGACAGGAAGGGCATCCGACGTAAAAAAAAAACCTCTGCCAAATAAAACGTACGAATCAAATGATTCGCTGTGGCGACTCCTGAGTAAAAGGGAAAAAAGCCAAAAGGAAGACAGAAGCTCCAGCATCCATGTGACCCTGGTAAGATGAAGCAGCTTCATTGCATTAGGTGAATTCGCTGCATTAAATTGCCTGAGGATTCATAGTGTGTTTATGTATGTGTGTGTGTGTGTGTGTGTTTGTGTACACACACACACACACACACACACTCATGGGTCTTTAATCATCTGTTTTCCCATGATGGTAAATCACACTCACTACCCTGGCACTGTTAGGGATGTCTTATTCTAGCAGTAGGGTGTGAATGTATGGACGGCGGAAAAGGTAGCATCTCTGTTATATGTGTGTGGTCGTCAAAGCAATGTGTGTATACAGGAAGTCTGAAAGAGAGACCGGTGTGAGAGAGAGAGAGAGAGAGAGAGAGATCACCAGTGTGTTAAGAGACTGGGAATCATGGCAGTCTGGTGAGATCCTGGAGTGAGATCAGTTTTCTCTGCCTTGCTTTATGACTAATACAATTTATTAGTCAGACTAGAACATAGTAACTATCAGTTAGGAGCTGATATTACATTCCACAAAGGTGTAAAGGCAAATAAGTAGTATTTCTTTATGGCACTTATAGTTATAATAAATAAGCACTTAGTAGTAAAAAAAAAAAAAAAAAAAGAAATAAATAAAAGCTTTAATCACTACCAAAAGGTGGAGCCCCTGATGGATATCTCTTGAGCAAAGGTGTCTGAGGCTGGTGTTGTAAGGGGGGGGGGGGCGTGGCTTTTTATGGAGGAAATAAGTAAACAAATATTACTGTTTCCTGAATTTGCTGATTGTACACCTTGCTTCATAGTTGATTTCTACATGTATCTGTGTCAGGTATTAAATTTAATTATCTGTTTAACAAGTTCATGTTCCGTGTTGCCACAAAGACATGTGTGTGTGTGTGTGTGTGTGTGTGTGTGTGTGTACCAGGGATAGGGTTTGTGACAAGTACAAAGAGCCCAAAATAAAAACCTTTTAAATGTGTTTCCCCACACCAGATAGAATTTTAATTCTTTTTGTCATCTCAAGGAACTTGGCGTGTAATTACACTGACTATCCAGATGGGAAACTTTGTGAAGAACCGTTGTATTTATTTTTGCGCCAATCACAGCATTCTGTCAGTTTTCGGTTTGTTATGAGAAACATGTTCGCACAGGGGACAGCCATCATGCCTACAGGTCTCTCCTATAAATAAATATTACTAAAAATGTCTACATTTCATTTTAAAGTTTTTTTTTCTGTATATATTTATATTTTCAAGAAGCCTACTAAGAAAAATTGTCACACAGCAGATTTTTACTATTCAATGCATTTTCTTCGTTGTTCAATTTTAACAGTGTAGAACAGATGACCACACTGATTCTCTGCCTTTACTTGCTATGTATATATATACCTGTGTGAAGCAGTGAGCTACAGTACTTCCTGTGAGTCTTCCAGGCTATGGCCTTCCTCCTATCTCATCGTTTACGTCATTCTGGTGAATAGTAAGGACAAATTATAATCTACATGACAACACACAGGCTTCACCTACAGGCCCGAAATAGACCTGCACATCCAAATCTATGTTTACAGAGTAGACAAGAATTATAGCAATATGTAAAGCTCGATGGTGGAATGAGGCATGAGGCATGGTTAAGCCGCTACTCTAGTGTCATCATCACAGGGTGTGTATTTGTTTTTTTTTAACATCGATTGTGGACTGTTCCACCGCATTATCGTCACTCTTTGGTTCTCTGCTTTGGCTTAGTCGACTAAATCTTAAGCGAGTGGAGGAGGTTTGTTTGAAGATAAGTGTCCCTCTGTAATACTTTGCATAGGTCATGTGACACACTGGTGGAGGTGGGGCAGTGGTGGTCTAGTGGTATAGGGCGCTGGATCGCTGATCCAAAGGTTGGGGGTTCGAGTCCCACTCTCCACAAGGGTGTCACTGCCCCCCCACCTCCCCCCCAGTGCAGCTAACTGGGTTATCAAAGGCGGGCCATGTCTGTCACTGTCTATGGTGAGAGGCATGTAAAAGAACCATTGTTGATTTTCGTAAAGAGGAGCTGCAAAGTCGTCAGCGTGTTTCTGTCCCTTGCTAAAAGGGTTGTGACAGGAAGGACATCCGACGTAAAAACCTCTGCCAAATGAAAATGTGCGAATCAGATGATTTGCTGTGGCGACTCCCGAGTGAAAGGGAAAAAGCCGAAAGGAAGACAGACATGTGACACACTGGTGGAGCATCATGACAAAGAGACCTAGAGACAGAAGAACATGGGTGTCCTATAAGTGGGGCATCTCATGATATCTAACACAAGGAAGAAGTCCGTTTCTCTTTTTAATTTTTTGTATTATATAAGATTTAAAACACATTCAGTGATACAAAACATCCCTTAGACACTAAAAATATACAAATCATTATACTGTAAGATCGATCCACAGAAGGCAGATCCGGCTCAGCCAAAGGCCCACGGCTGCTCCTCTTAGATCAGATGGCACTCAGGTAGAACAGTTGGAGAGAGGAGTCAAGCTCTAGCTGTGAGGTTGAGCTTTTTCTCTGGAGGGGATTCTGGGTTTAAAATTTACGTGCCATGAAAAGCACTTGTCCAAATCAAAGTATACAAATACATTTCCAAAGAGAGAGAGAGAGAGAGAGAGAGAGAGAGAACTGATTTTGAGGTATCAGGGAAGATCAGTACAGAACCCCTCCAAGAGTAAAACTGGACTCCCTTTAAAAGACCTGAAGGAAAGTCAAGGCACAGAGCGAAAGCCCATCCAGTACGACACTCATATCAGACACTGCACCCACAGACACGCAAGCCTGACTTACAGTGAGCAAAAAGATTCATTGTGTATCCGCCATTTTACAGGAGGACTGGACCCTGTCCCGCTGTACATCAAGGCATCAGAGACTGTATAAAACGTGTACAAAAACGTGTAAAGGAAGAACAAGAGATCGTCAATCTTCAGCCATATGCAACACAGCCATTCATGCTTCTGTTATCTACCATCATGAACCAACAAATACACCAGTGGCATTAAAATAACACGATTTTTTTGTTCAAGCAGGATACTAAATTATACAAATCTTACAGTTTTTCCCTTCACAAAACTTACAAAGCAAGCTCATGAAGAAAGAAAGAAAGAAAAAAGATATTTGATAAACAGAACTAAAATACTCGAGAGTAAAACTATATCAGTGAACACTTGAGATGATATTCCTCATTAGCATAAAGAAACTCATGAAGTGCACATAACACCACATTATTTACAACAAATATACAATTGCCAAAAAAAGACCATGATCCAGAACATGCGCAAAAAATATACCATTTCATTTGAAATATCTCGCTACGTCTATGTAGATCAACAAACGATCTATAAATACAATCCACTTCGGCTGGACAGGAACAACAATAACTATATATATATATATATATATATATATATATATATATATATATATATATATATATATATATATATGTGTGTGTGTGTGTATATATATATATATATATATATATATATATATATATATATATATATATATATATATATATATATATATACATATATATATATATATATATATATATATATATATACACACACATATATATACATATATATATACATATATATATATATATATATATATATATATATATATATATATATATATATATATATATATACTTTTAAATTATCACAAAATAGTGATTTGTGTGTGTATGTATATATATATATATATATATATATTTGTATTTGATAGTGAATAGTGTGTGTGTATGTATATATATATATATACTTTTAAATTATCACAAAATAGTGACATCCAGCAGTGTTTAATTTGTCTAATGCGCTCTGCACCTATCAAGGACACAACTTCACTCTGACATGACTAATAACCATGGCGGCACCACGACACTACAGATGTTGTTATACTGAATCACGTTATCGTGCAAAACGTCGTAAAAATAATTTTTATGAGACGTTATAAATCTGAAGACTTGAGGTGAAGCAGGAAGCAAGGAAAAGTTCATAGGCTGAATAGTCAGTAATCCCTGAGCTATGAAACCTGACGGCTTCTATACCAACGGGATCCAAGCGCTGCAACACCGATGGAATAAGTGTGTAGACCGCAGGAGGCACTCGGTTGAAGAATGAACCCTGAACACTCGGTCAAAATCAGTCATTGCATTACAGCTAGCCTTTGATCTTTTCAGCCCACCCTCGACCATGTTTTTAATATTTAGGAATATCTCAATAGATTAACAGAGCAATAGTGTTACCTGGTGAAAGCTGCTGTGTGTCACTGCACCGCACTGTGAGCACTACCATGTCCGGCACATTAATTGGATATGAACGTTTGGGCGGTTCATGTTCGCCCCGGGCGCATGGTGTACAGAAACACCCAGGTTTTCTGTCAGACAGTATTTACTCTATGGCTACTCTGTGGGTTTTCCTGGACGGAGCAACAACAGTAGGGTGTAGCGGTTAAGGCTCCGAGTTACCGATCGATCAGAAGATCTGGGGTTCAAGCCCCAATGCCACCAACATGCCACTGGTGGGGCCCTTTAAACAAAACCATTAGCCCGCAAATGTTCACTCATTGTCAATCATTTGCTAAACTGCTTAATTGGCTTGATTTAAAATGCTTGATTCATACGATCTTCGCCATCGCCGGCTGAAGATGGAGTACACCCTTAGCAGTTCCCCAGACCATCACAGGGCCAACACACACACACACACACACACACACACACACACTCACAAACAGGGGCAACTGGGGAAAGCTGGAACAGCCAATGAGCCCATTGTGCACGTCTTTGGACTGTGGGAGGAAACCAGAGTACATGGAGGATACCCACGAAAGCATAGCAAGACCATGCCAAGTTTAGAAAAACCGAGGGCTCAATCCAGGACCTTGCGAGGCGGATGCACTCACCAGCACTGCACCATGTCACGCTCTCAGTGATGTAAATAAGTGAAAAAGGTAAGTTCCACAAATATGAGCATGAGTGAAGTGCAAGCACCTGTTTAATACGAGTACTGGTCCTGTTCACACAACAACTCATAGCCAATACAATTAAACCCATTCTGGTATGAAGCGCTCGGATTTCACCCTCAGCAAACAACGGTCGGAGCCACCTGTCCTATTTTTACATCTCGCTTGTGCGGAATCATAACACGATCAGGGCGAGAATGAAGCCAGATGTTAAAGGTTCACACTCCACAATTTAGGGATAAAATAATCAAAACACGGTTTAATTTATTCACGTTGTGAATAATGCGACATCCTGTATGTGTGCTCATGTGCAGATGGTTTGCTGATGTATAACAGAAAATGGAATAACAGGAAATGTCAGTGACATCACGGCTGCTTGTCAACCTTCTTTTTTTTTTTGATTGAATTTCTTTGTCCAGAGTGAAAACAAAAATTCCATCGTACTTTGGACATCTTAAAACCCTGAATAGAATGAATCGATGCTATTTGATCTGATGCTATCATTCTACTTATATCCATAACAAATAAAATACACTGCTGGTGTTGGGTTTCTAAACGAGAAATCCCAGACTAAAAAAATTCAAATGCTCTCCGGTGCTTACATACATACGATCATCTACTGGTGCCAGTTTGGAAAAAACAAAACAAAAAAAAAAACATCTAATGTTGGTTAGCATGTGTGTTTGTGTCATTCGCGTCGGTCAGTGAACATCCATTACAGTCCTGCAACACAGTTTAGAAGTGATCTTTGTCCATGATGACAATAACCCCCTGAAGGACCTTTTCTTCTGCGGCATCTGAAGCAGCCAGTTCGACCTGTTTAATTTCATTAATAATCTTTTCTTTTCTTTACTTCTTTTTGTCTCTCTTTTCCATATCTCCCAGCACCGAACTACTGCTGCCCATGTAGAGTGTTCTCAGTATTAAAAGATGACATGATGACGTTCGGAGAATATGAAGAGAAAAAGAGCACATAAGTCTGTCTGTGACGCTGCAGTACAGAGAGGGTGCCTTCTGTCCGTAACATTCTCGGCATGGATCAACCCTCAGTCTGCATGAGTTTTAGAATTTCTGAGAGATTAATGGCCGCCTCCGGATCCAGGGGGATTGTGGATCCAGTCGAAAATGATGAGAGCCAAGCTGCCAATCATGAAGATAACCCCCACTATCAGGAAAATGGCTGCCTGTGGAGACAAGGAGACATTGCGTTCAATCGTCTTCGCCAATCAGCATACGTTGGCCTTAACATGTTAACAGTATAAAATGAAATGCACCGTGAATGGAATGCTAGAGTAAGTTATAAATTAGTTGTATTTCATTCTCACGCCAAACATACAGATATCTTCTGGGTGGATCTCATTGGCACACTCTTCACCAGGCGCAGGTAGAAGGCAGCAGGTAGGATGAAGATAAGCATGGTGGCAGCAGAGGAGCCTGTGGCAGGAGGAAAAGTATAGCTATGCCTTTATTTCAGTATTATAATATAAAATACATTGTGCTGATCTTTATTATTACCAAATATTTCCCTAAACAGATACTCAAAGCTTATTATGGTGATGGGTGGATGTACAGGTGTAATACATACTGGACATAATGTTCTAAACCTGATATCAAGAGGATTATAGATGCAGGAAAAACACCAGATGAAACATCAGCTTGAGTTGCATGCTTATGCAATATTTCATAATATCCGCCAGTACTGCACAACGAGTCTGAATTGACCTTGCACTGCATGTGCATGTCGTAATATAGGACTGTCCTGAACAAAATGGCTGATAATCTGCTTTTTGGTTCTTGTGGGATCTCCCAAAATGGTTGTACTTGGGTACACTCGGTAGCCAGGCTACGTGTCCATCTGTCTTTTTGGATGTCCAGGTGGAAGAGGATAAAAAGACAAAAGGGACACAAATTCTGATTGGGTGTCACTCTGGGACTTCGCATCCGGGTTGTTTATGGACAGAAGTTTGATAAAATTTTGAATTTTTACAGCTGTCACATATACACGTCACAGCTGAGCGCTATGCCACTGTGCCAAAATATAACATTTAGTTCCCTATTCTTTATCTACTTATCTATTCACTTGGGCTCAAAAATAAACTCACATAAAAGGAACACAAAATGTTGTTGAATACTCTATGTAAATAGCTGTCCAGGATGTACCCCGCCCTCGCCTGGAGTTGGCCGAGATGGGCGCCAGACTCCCCATGACCCTGATTAGGATTAAGCAGTTCAGAAAACGAATGAAAGAATGATCGGTATGTACATGTTAGTGCATAACAGCTTATTTCTTAAATATTCTTTTGATTATACATAAAACAACAACAACTCTAACTTAACTCTTTAACGCCCGAATTATTTCTTGCAGTTAAAAAAAAAATGTATCACTAGTTTTTCCTAATCAAAAAGGCCTAAGGAAACACCCCGAATAGATTTTTTTCAACAAAATTATAACACTAATAATAATAATAAGAAGAAGAATATCATAATAATAACAAATAATAACACTCACAAATTCGTAAACAACACAATCCTGCCTGCGCACTCAAGGTCATCTCACAGCTGACTAAGGCATGTTGGACCAAGCTGTGTTGCATCAGACAAGGCCACAACAACTATAGAATAGTTGAGCAGCACTGAGTACAATGCGTCTAGTAGTTATTAGCATTTTGAAAGAGGACCATATGGTCCCGATGGCGTTAAAGGGTTAAAAAAATATTGTGAGCATTTGTGAAGGATGTAATCAGACTTGAATATAATACGAAACCTGTGTTTACTTTTCCCCAATAATATTAAATAATAACCAAAAAATAAAAGTCTATGATGCCATGCCAAAACAAACAAACAAACAAAATACAAATGATACTAATAGTAATGATAATAATGAATAAAATGATTTATACACAATGGACAATACAGAGTGTATCACAATATATTGTTATATGCCAGCAAATTTAGTGACGTGCATCTGTAAATGGAAGGTAGAATGATCTGGTTCAGGCTATCCTGCTGTCGAGCGGTCATGAGCCAGCACGGCAAAACTTGTCATCACTTACATTCTGGCCGACAAAATGACATGTGATCCTGTAATGATTTAGCTCAAGAGACACTGTAAACACAGCAAACCATCACTTACCTATAAAGCCAAAAATATCTCTGATTGTTGGGACAAAGATGACAAGAAGATTGTTGAAAATCAAGATGGCGGTGGCAATGAGGATATGTCGGATCCAACTGAATTCTCGACCAGCAAATAGCAGTGTGGTGATAGATGAGCGAATCTATCAACACACAAAACAAACGGAAAATTATCAATATTTCAGGTCATTATAGGTGAAGATCAGTGACCTAAGAAAAGGTTCATTAAAAAAAAAAACCTTCATAGATTTATTAAAAGTTGAACATGTGTCCCTGTATAAAGACAGGATATTGTGGTTTTGGTGTTAACTGGAAACAAGTGGAAAATAAATCGTTTTCAATCCAACAGCAAAATCACAAGAGATTTCTAGTGTAATAAGAATCTTTAGGGGGATGAAGCGAGCGAATTTTGAAGTAATCACTACAATACATTTTTATTAACTTTTTCATTTTAAAGAGATTGCTTTTCATTTTAACAAAGACAACAATACTCTCTAATTCTGAGAAAAGGCCAAACTGCCTTCAGCCGACATCCACGAGGGTCATCACCACCTGTGAGAACTGGAATTGAAACGGAATGTTATATGTTTATTCCCGCTATAGTACACTGATCGCTGAATACCGCAGCCATATTTTAAGGCAGCAGAACAGACCATCAATAAAAAACAATTAACAGCCGACGAGACGCAACACTGGAGGAACTGTCTGCCGGGATCCACCAAGCCTGAGGTGAAAAAGTGTTTCACTAAAGAAAAGCATAAAACTTCTCCTTAAAATCAGACTTTTTTTATTTTTACATTTTAAAATTGATTTAAAGATTATCCTGAGTTTTCAGGGTGGATAACATTTATTATCCCAAGGTAGCGATCGGATTGCAACATTCCTGTAAAGCACTGTATATGAAATATGTTGATGAGACAGCAATACAAAGAACAAGCTGGACAGGTCGATCTCACCAGGTTTCATTGACTCAACGATCCATACAACTCCTATATGCACTTACACTCATTCAGACAACAATAAAAACATTCTCATGTGTGTTAACTTGCGAGCTCTTTGTTCTGATAAGCCAGGTATGGCAACTCGCGCCGGATTGTTTTCTGTTTGTTTGTTTGTTTTTTTTTCCTTGTGAAGAAGCTACTAAATTTATTTTCAGTTTGAGGTAAGGTTAGTATTGTGCAGACTACATTACAGTTGAGAGGTTTCTGGTTATTAAAAATGGCGAAATAAACCACAACAGCTGGAGGTATGATATTAAAATAATGTATTTAAATATTGATTATTTTTTTTGATTGATTAACTGTTTGGGTTTTTACACCCGAGCCTAGCGGCTCATCAGGCCGGTGCTTATCCCCGGTTTCCATAGAGTGAAGCGATCAGGAGTTCAACTCCTCCTGGATGGGACACTAGTCCATCGCAGGTTACCTTCCCAGTATATTTTTACTGGTCCCCATTTATACTGCTGGGTGAACAGAGGCACACTTGTGGTTGAGACCTTGCCCAGGGGTCTTAGCACAGTGGGGGTCTCAGTGGGATTTGAACTCACAACCTCCCGATCATGAGCCCAACACTCTAAGCACTACACCACTGGCTCCACCGGTGTTTTAATATAGAAACAGAAAAAGAGTGCAAATAATATGACCCCGCCGTGTCACAGGACCACAGTATCGAGCAGCTCAATAAGCTGGGAAAGTTCATACACTGGGGGAAAGTTCACCAACAAAAGGTGAAGATGAAACACACACACACACACACACACACACACACACACAAATCTTATACAGAACCCAACTTTAACAGGCACAACTGTCTAACCCCAGCCTTTGTCCTGACTAATGAAACCTAATTCTAATCAGAAACGAAAACAAAGTCTTAACCCTGAAGCAGCCCGTCAAAGAACCGTGGACTTCCTGAGGAATGTACTCACTGTTGCTTATTAACATATGTGGCAGGTACAACCACACACACACACACACACACACACACACACGTGGCTCGCGCTGTGCAATGTTCTCAGAGCGTTGCATCAGCCAGCTCAGTTCATAGGAGGAGTGGCATGGCTTCTGATGTATGCTGTCAGTTGATTGTCCATTACACTGCTTGGCTTTTGTTATAAACCATATTATATTTTAATAGGCTCCTTCAGAGCGTAGACACAATGACCTGAATTAGAAAAAGCTTTTGTTCCCTAAACTAAAACAAAGTAAAACTCAGAAAGTGCATTTAATAAAATAACATTATTTACATTTAGATTAATTATGCAGAATTTAAAATAAACATGAATAGTTATTAAAAGTACCTTTATTCTTCCGCCAGGTAAACTATATTCCCTTGATTTCTATTCTTGTTTTGCTTTATCATCCAACCATTCTTTTGCTATCTGCATAACCACTGTTATATAGTAAACGTGTACAGTAACATAAAGATAACGTAACCGAAGGTCAACACTAGGGTGTGATTCTCCGAGTCAATACCGAGGCAAAGTGATACACATCTGAATGTAATTGTTACGATCTGATACACGCAAGACGCATCATGTATGAAACAGCTACTAGCGCAATAAGCAATGATTCGCCGTTACCGCAACGCAGCGATTCAACACAACGTATGGAAAAGAAGACCGTGCTGTGCATTTTTAAAATGATTTGTTTGGTTCCTCTCAATTTAACTGTGAAGTAATTGAACGACACTCAGGATTTATTAATTAATTAATTTTCTGGACCGCTTAATCCTAATTCGGGTCGCAGGGAAGCTGGTGCCCACCTCGGCCGACTCTGGGCGAGGGCAGAGTACACCCTGGATGGCTCGCCAGGCCATCACAGGGCAGAAACATGCTGACGGCTATGCAGCTTCTCTTGTCGAAAGTCAGCAATGGTTCCTTTACATGAACCTCCCACCATAGACAGTGAGAGACATGGCTGGCCATTGATAACCCACTGGGGGGAGGGGGGGGGGAGGCAATTGAGCCAACAACCCGTTGAGCGTGGGGCTTGAACTCCCAACCTTAGGATCACCGATCCAGCATCTTACCACCAGACTACCACTTCCCCCAATCCGTCAATCATAGCATCATTAATTCACATTCATCCTGCCATGGCATACGGAGAAGGGCGAATCAAAGACCCCAGCCTTTTTGATCAATCACATACCATACAGCGTGTTATTCAAGAAGTATTGGTCATATTTCCACCTTGTGCCAAGCGCTCTTTATGAACATGGCATCTCCCAGCGATGTGTTTTCTTTGTTCACTGTCCGTTTCCATTAGCGTCTGTGTTTGCTGTTATTTCTGTCCTGACTTTTTATCTAAACACTATATAAATCATTTGTGTTCATAGACGAGACAATACTGTTAGAGTTAAAGGAAAGGAACTTTCCCGATTCAAGTTGTATTTAAATGATCATCATGATTTTGTTGGATATTAATGATGTCAGATCTAGAGGGCTCTTGGACAGGGAATGCTCTGGGAAACTCTTATACATTCACTCAAGTTTGTAGATGACGGGTAACCTTGTGTTTGCTTTATCTTCTGGCTTTTCAGTTATGCTATCACAGCTACTTTTGCCAGAGTTCTTCCCTGCTCTCAGCACTTGATATACACTGTTCTTCAACATTATATGACAATGTGCATAGCTAATAATTTGTTTTTCTCTCACATTCTCTGTTGAGCTACACATGCTACTTCTACCAGTACCAGATACCAGTGATCCTGTCCCTTCTACTCATTGTACCCTGCTGATGCAGTCAGTACCTCTGGTGCAAGTTCACATCACTTCACTCCTGCTGCCTACAACTGCTCTGAGAAACCATGAAGATGGCTTTTGGACTTTGGTCTGTCGCTGTAGAGCAGGGATCACCAACGTGGTGCCCGCGGGCACCAGGTAGCCCGCAAGGACAATATAAGTTGCCCGCGGACCTGTTCACTGCTATTTTTAGGACAGGCCCATGGCTCCATAGCGCCACTCTTCATTGAGCTGCATCTTATTTTTTTCTATATATTTTTAAATCCAAGCAATATCTTCACATAGATGAATCTCATTAATTATTAATAATAACATATAATTAAAGGTAAACTGAGCAAATTTGTAATTTCAGAAGTGTATATCGACCTGGTATCCCTTCGCATTAATTGGTACCCAAGAAGTAGCTCTCAGTTTCAAAAAGGTTGGTGACCCCTGCTGTAGAGACTCAAAGGAGTGCAGCATGAGTACACCTATGACAATGAAGCAGATCGAGGTGTTTTCTACTCACTGTGTGAATGCATGGATGCTACGCCCCAGCACCTCATCTGGCTTGTGTCTTTGAGATGGTGGATATGGCATTTGTTTTGTCCCTCCAGCTGTTTGATATCAGAGCACCTGGCAACTCATGGTAATGCAAGCAAGCGTTTTTACATTGTTTGTTGGTGTTACTTTGTTGTAGTTCCTGTAATGTCCAGACATTACTGGTTTGCTTCCTATTTATGCCACTTCACTCTTTAGACTATCTACATAAGCCATTGTTTTTCGTTTCTTCTGGTTTTAATTTGTTTTTTTTTTTGTTTCCATGCAGTCATCCGACCTTTCCATGTAGTGGATCTGTTTACTCGCCTTTTTTGAATAAACGCTTTTAAATTGAGGCAGTACGGAGGCATAAAGGCTTGCATTTCTGCTTCGTAGCAAGAAGGTCATAGGTTTGAGACCCAAGCTTGGGAATTTCTTTGATAAGAGTCCATGTTGCTCCCGTGCTTGCGTGGCTTTTCTCCAAGAATTTAGTTTACTCTCACAATCCAAACACATGCACTTTGAGCCAACTGGAGACTCTAAATTTGCCCCAGATGTAAGCATGAGTAGTTTTGTGGGTTCACCTGGCCCTGCGATTGCCTGGTGAACTGTTCAGGGTGAATTATGCCTTCACCCAGTCTCAACTTCGATAGGGTTCATCGTTCCCATTACCCCTGTTGGTGAAAGCGGTTTGGTTAATGAGTGAGCGAACTTTTAAGGCGAGCCGTCACCTGTCTTTATATATTTACATGAAACTGAAATTAAGTTATTCTGTGTTTTATAAGTCATGATGATAATGGGCGAGGCTGGAAGTATATGTTTAAAGACAATTTTCAAAACCCTTATTCCTTTTTTGGTCCTGTTTGTAGACCCAATCATACACTGATAAGTTTCCAAATCAGCATTCCTTTTCCGAAATCCAACGAGCCCTTCATTTTTCCATATTATTTTTTTCTACTGAACAGTACGAAATCAAAACTGAGACATGTGTAAACTTCATTCTGCAGGTGATTCTACAGCTGAACTTTCACTAGAAAGCTTTATTTTTATCTCTCTGTCTCTTAGATAGTCATCTAGGTTGTAATTTTAGCAGGCTGTTGGGATTTTTACTTTAAAGAGATACTTGTTGCCACCTGGCTGTGACATTTCAGTTGTCCTGGTACGCTGGGCTAAAAAATTTGGCGCCCACTGGTGAACAAGAAGCATTTGAAAGTTGTATGTGTGATTTTCATTCAGTCTCTCTCTCTCTCTCTCTCTCTCTGCCTCCTGCCGGTTACCAACGAGGTGAAGCATTTGGCTACAGGCCACCGCAATATATCAATTAACAAGAGTGGGAACTGATTGTAATTTACTTTTATAAACTAATTAAACCACACAGCTCAGGAAGAAGCAAGCATGAAGAGTTTCAACTAGAACTGGGCTGCACATCAATCGCATCATTGTCGGCATTAATGTGAGTTAATCTGAAAGTTTCAGCGCTTAGCTGTGAAGTTATTCCATCAGCTACAACTGCAAGGCAAACATTTCAAATTCCAAAGGCGGATATAGTCAGTATCACATAAATGACATCCTCATCTGCTGCCCACTGTCTTGCATCAGTTCCAAAAAAAGAGCGAAAAACTCCATTGGACCAAACATTGCACCATTGCATCGATACAGTCGAGGAATATTATGAATAGTCTCGAATCTCATTGGGACAACTTTTCCTTTACTACTTCTACAAATAGGGAAGCTCATTCCAAATACAATAGTTGCTTGACTTACCCAATTAATCCGTTCCGAGGGCGAGCTCGTAAGTCAAAATATTCGTTAGATGAAACAAAACTTCCCATCGGAAATAATAGAAAACCAGTTAATCCGCTCCAACCCCCTCCCAAACTCATATAACCTGCCACAAATATTTATATTTGACCTAATATATTAAAGATAAACCTGTAAGAACAATAAATATTTCATAATAATAATAATAATAATACATGCACATTAACATAAATAATAATTAATAATGAATAATGATAACACAAGAATAAATAATCAGTCAACTAACCCTTCCGATCATCGACTGCGGTGAAGATGTCATGTGGGCAGGCATGAGGTGGTGTGTAACAGAGAAAGAGGAGGAGAATTTTGTGCATGTGCACGCTATGAATGCCAGCGAGGAAAGGCTCATGGTGAGCTCCCACAAGGCCAGTGCTTCTCAAATAGTGGAGCGCAGCCGATGCCATGGGAAAAGGGGGGTATGACCCTGGGGAACATGCTTTTTTGCCATACTGTACTAGAATGAAGTGTGATTGTGCAGCCTCTACAGCATGTGGCAGTGGCGCTCTCACTGTGTTCCCTATGGCGTACGGAAAAAGCACCGAGCAAATGATATGAAATGCATGAAACACTATTTATAGTCGCGCGCGGGGACGCTGGGGGGGGCATGAAATGTCTTTTTTTCTTCCTATAGGGGGCATCACAGGAAATAGTTCAGAAGCACTGCACCAAGGCATTCTCGAAGTGCGGAGGAATACACGCGGAGGTATACGTGGCTAATTGGCCCAGAAAAGCCCTTTCTCCAGCAGAGCTCGTAAATCAAAATTTTGCTGGTTAGATGGGGCAGATTTTTAGTGGGATCGGAGCTCGTATAAAGGAAAATTAATTATAAAGGACACCCGTAAGTCAAGGCAACACTGTGTAATACACTATAATCTTTCTCTATGGAAATAGGGCCTCATGCTCAGTTACCTCTGACAAAGAACTTATGTTTTCCTTGATGTTGATTTGCTTGTTCTTTTTGATTTTGTCTGTTTTTTCAGGAATTTACACAAGCACTTCTAAACAGATTTTGATGGGTTTCTTTTATGGGTAGAGTACAGCCCAAGTAACACTCCATTACATTTTGGTGGTGATCTGGATAACATTCTGCATCTAGGAATGTTTTGAAATTTTTGAATTGTGAGCTAGGAAATGAGGTGTGGAAGGACCTTCAGCGCACTGTGTTTTTTTTTTTTTTTTTCCTTTCAGCTTGGCATAGGTTTGCATTCTCCCAGTATCTTTTCAGTAACCTCTGGCAGAAGGTAATGTTTTCACCTGTATTGATTTGGTAGTTGGTTAGTTGGACTGCTTGTGTGTGTGATAACTCAAAATGTTATGCATGGATTTAGATTTTTCTTCTAGCGTAGGATGACCATTAAAGTCTGGATGTGATCAGTGCATGGGATTATACTGAGAAAAAAAAAAAAAAAGACATAAAAACAGTCATCTGAAAAAAAATGTTCAAGTTCATCAGATGCCCACTAAGGGGAGACATTTCATTGTAACTATTCCAAATTACAATAATCCATTTGTGCCTTGTGGATGTACCGTATAGTCCATGAATTCCATGAAAAGTTATGTGCGTGTTAGCGAATCTTGTAAATGATATGAATCAATTTCTGGACCTAGAGATTTTTAAGAGACTCTATACACATATATGACCTGCTCCAGCATTATACGGATTAAGCCACAAGTTTGTGTTTTGAGTCAGAGCCAAAGTAATTTGAAAATATTTTTAAATTAATGAAAATATGATAACACCAAAAATACATCTTTTAAAGAAAAATGCTCCACATGTCTAAGTTCAAATATTCATAAACCAAATCTATCCAGGCTAAAATACTAATTTAAGAAAGGGTTCCATGCCCAAGTTGAAAAATAATGCAAATATCCACTTGTGTTGCTGACTTGCAAAACACTTTCGGGATTTCTCAGGGTAATTTCCTTATTATCCACATTCACTATCAGAATATTCTGCCTGCTTATGGAATCCCAGGAAGATTTTACCAATCATATATAATGCTAAACCAATGAGAAGCCTCAAAACAAACATGAGGTGTAAATAGAACTTATCTGTTGCTAGGAAGACCATTCTGATTGGTTGAGAGCCAGAATCATTGTATGGATGCTCGAGAGTTTCAAATGCGAACCTTCAGATCGTGGTTCTGTAATTGGAGCTGTTATTTCCCCACAGGTAGCGTTTCCTGAACAGCGACTTGCAAAGTGATTAAACTTTGCAAAAGCATTTTTAAATTCTCTTAATAAATATAAGAATATCTCAGTACGTCAGATTTCTTACTTAGTCCGTATTATGCAGGAGCTGATCGCATATATAAAATCTATAGGGTGCATTTTTGTTGATACACGGATTGCTGGGCTTGGCAGAGGTTTGTGCTCTCTGTGTGCTCATTGTTGTTGTGATGTTATTAGAATAACAGATTGTGTAACGGTGTACATGTGGCTTGAGACGAACGCCACAGCATTAAAAGCAGCCATATTTTATACTTATGTAATGACCGGAATATAAGTTAAACTTTGGTTAAAAACGGCAAATCATTGGATGAACTTCTCTCGAGTTCGAATAATAACAAAATCTTCCATAAGTGAACATGTGCCATGCTTTCCATGAGAAACACGATCATTCTTTATCAGTGGAACAAAGTCAAGGACTCTGCAGCCTGGAGACACAGCAAACGTAATCTCTCTCTCTCTCTCTCTCTCTCTCTCTGTCTCCAGCTCTCTCTCTCTCTCTCTCCATATGTCTCCATCTCTCTCTCTCTCTCTCTCTGTCTCCCTCCCCCCTCTGTCTCCCTCTGTCTCTCTCTCTCTCTCTCTCTGTCTCCAGCTCTCTGTCTCCAGCTCTCTCTCTCTCTCCATCTGTCTCCATCTCTCTCTCTCTGTCTCCCCCCCTCTGTCTCCCTCTGTCTCTCTCTCTCTCTCTCTCTCTGACCTTTCAGAACTATAGAAGGCACCAAAATCCAAGCACATGAAAGCACCGCGTGCCTCATATTTAACGGCTATTAATATCAAAAGGTTCTCTTTTTCATTCTTCTCTAAATAGCTCCAGCTTTCTCTCAAGCCGAGATCCGAAATCATTTCATTGCAAAACCGTTAAAACTGAATTCGAACCCTGAATTCGAACCCTTGCTTCTGAGTCAATGGAAACGTCCTCAGCAATCCGTGTTATATTTAGGAGCATTAACAGCAGTAGTTTGGAAGCTGTGCAGGACAGTCTGGCTTGAGCTGGAGATGCTTTGCCACTTGTATTCAGTGTTTGGTGAAGAACACCTTGAGTCTCTATCACGGAATATACTGTAACTAAACACCGATATATTTAATGGGTACTCAATTTGTTCTGAAAGAAAGATTTTTTAGTTCAGTGCAAATTTCAAGCACAACTCCAACTTGAAAGTCGACTGTAGAGGGGCTAACGCCGATCCTGTGGGGTTACAGCGCTCCGTGTGGTAGCTGAGTGCTACTGCATCTGATGTCTGGCAAGGTCAGTCACTCACTCAGACACACACAGCACTTGACCAACACAGTGGAATATTCCACTTGCTCTCTCCCTCTGTGTGTGTGTGTGTGTGTGTGTGTGTGTGTGTGTGTGTGTCTCCCCCCCGCGCACGCGCGCAATCCAGCGATCTCCTATATGTACGCCTGCAGTCGTGATGAGCTCAAAATTGAATCCGCGAGCCCTTTTGTATTCACAGGATCATACTGCTGTCACACTAATCCAGCCTCATGACCGAGGCAGAAGAAAATGGATGCCAGGGGAATACTTGTTATGTAATATTCCAGTACATTCAGCCCTGAAATAGAATTACACATCAGACCTACGACACTTGGGCCGTGGTGTAGTGGTTAGCACGTCTGCCTCCTGGGTTCGATTCCCAGCTTGGGCGTTTCGGTGTGGAGTCGGTATGTTCTCCCGGTGCTTGCGTAGCTATCCTCCGCGTACTCTGGTTTCCTCCCACATTCCAAAAACATGTGTACGAGGTTAACTGGCTGTTCCAAATCACCCCCTACATGCGAGCATGAGTGGTCTGTGATGGCCTGGGCGAGCTGTCCAGGGTGTACCCCGTCCTTGGCCAGAGTGGGCACCAGCCTCCTCGTGACCCTAATTAGGATTAAGTGTTTCAGAAAATGAACGAGTGAACATATAACATTGCTATAGTGATATCAGTGTGTCTCACTCTGAGTAAAAAGCTTTGTTTCTTCGAAGCAACAGCACAGCACTAACACCACACATATGATGCATTTCATCTCTAGCAGTACATGTGAAAGAAATAAACTATACATTTTTAGTTTGCTTTTAGGTTCCTATTAAAGTAATTATTAACCTCAGGAAAAAAAATCCCTCGATCTCTCCAGAACAAAACATACCCAAAGTGTAAATGGGTGTGGAAATGGTGCCTCGGGATGGACTCATGTCCTGCTTATAACCTGGGTACGGTATATTCCTGTCTTTAATATCTACTGAGACCCTCACTAACCATTACAAAAAAAATAAACACCCACACTAGTGCCACCCTGTGGACATTCAGGAATTTGGAATAAAGTTTGATTGGACTGCTTGTTAAAAATGCTTAGCCTTAAGTGTGTGTGTGTGTGTGTGTGTGTGTGTGTGTGTGTGTGTGTGTGTGTGTGTGTGCACGCATGTGTATAAGTATACAAATATATAATATATATTTATATATCAGTTTAAACCGGTTTAACACAATCGGTTTAAATATTAATATATTTATCGGTTTAAACCGGTTCAAATATGTAAACAATACATATTGCGATACTCTGAATTTTTGATGTGCATTCGAAAAACTTCAGAACAGTAAAAAAACTTTGGCTATTTCTGCTAATTGAACCACATGTAATGCTTTTGTTGAAAAAAAAAAAAAAAAAGGCGACTGCAGAGGTCCCAGCATGTAATCCGGACACAATCGTGTTTCTGTCTTCTGATCTACAGCCATTCAGTGTGGAGAGCCCAGTGCGGATGTCACGAAGGCCTTCAGCCAATAGAATTTGTTTTTATACAGGAGACGGAAATTCCCGCTAAAAACAAAACCACGGTTCATGTTGGTAATTGCTCAGAAACTTACTGACCAACTGCATCTAGATTTTTGCTTAAACATTTATTTTAAAATCAGAAAAAGAGGGAAGCGGTCCCTTCAACCTGATTTCCAACAAGGCACGCTAACCAGGCAGGTTTTTTTTTTTTAACTAAACGCGGCAATAATATTTATTGACTGACAAAAATGATGTCAGACGACTTGCGGACTCCGCCTCGGACTCCCATTCCAGTTCTCTCCAGCACTATGATAATATTCATGTGATATGATAAACGGTATTGCATGTTATTATTGTAAAGTTTGAACGTTTGATGGACTTTCCTGAGCCGTCAGTGTCCCTGTAAGTGTTATACGTGCGGCACGTGCCCAGCAGGCCTGTGTGCATCGCCACGATGGCATTAAAATTCTCTATATACATGTAATGTTAATATTGTTCTGGATAAATAGATCAATCTACTGCTCAGAGGATCACAGGTCAAATGAGGTCGGGTCGCGCATGATAGACTTCTGCACATGCGCGGATGATACTCCACCTTTAATCCCGCCTTAAAAATTTAATATGCATGTATTAATGATAAAGGCTTTACAATATGCTAATAAAAGCACGAGATGCATTTAAACTATTGTAATGTTTATGTGTATTTAATATATTTAAATGGCTTATTTTGCTCAGTATGCAGTTCTATTTCAGTGTTAATGTTTGTGCCGAAGCTTAAAACATTACGTTTTCATAAGTAGTTTTTTTCTGATGCTTACAATTTTTATTTTAATGACTAAAACAACATTTTTAATGTTGTTGATTTCTCTTTTTGAAATAAAGAGTAAATACTGTCAAGAACAGGTACACTTTTCATTTTAAATTCTTCTTGCAATATATCGCAATACATTTCGCAAAACATGCTCGAAATCGCAATAGATCGCAATAGATCGCAATACATAAAGTCTAGGCAATACCCATCTCTATCAGACACTCAGACACTCAGACACTCAGACACTCAGACACACACTCTCCGACATAGGACGACCCGTTCGGGTGCTGCCATTCAGCGGCCTCAATAGGGAACAGTATGTACTTTTAGGAGGACGGAGAACAGTAACATGATGCTGAACACTGTGGAGCAATTCAAAAAATCTCACATGTCAAGCACACAGCCAAAACAGAACAGCTTCCAATGATTTCACCA
>CM045742.1:5607500-5637500 GCA_024760905.1 Plotosus lineatus | reverse complement strand
ACTCATCAGGACAAAAGTACAAAAAAAAAAATTCGAACATCATTAAATGCGTATTTATATGTGTATATTCATCTCACATGTGCGATCCGTTTTATATGATCTTGGGAGTCATTATTCTGAGTGGATAATTCTTTAATCAAGATAAGTTTGCTTTTCTTTATGTTTGTGTATAGTATAGACTCGGGATGTCATTGACAATCGGAATATTGGAATATCGCCGATATAATTATGTCGACCGATAATTGATACCTATAAAAGGGATATCGCTACTTCTAACGTTATAGCTTTCTGTGTTCATGACAGCGTCTGTAGTCAATGCTATTTTCAATGACACCCCTAGTAAATGGTACGTCCTGCCTCTCTGTATGGTAAATGGTTCGTCCCGCCTCTCTGTATGGTAAATGGTACGTCCCGCCTCTCTGTATGGTAAATGGTATGTCCCGCCTCTCTGTATGGTAAATGGTACGTCCCTGCTCCTAGTGTGCCGTCAGAGTACGTGTTTTCAACAGCACGGAACATTTTGAACAAGAAGCGACACTTATCACCGGATAATGCAGATATGTGCATCTTCTGAATCTATACATCTATTTTCGATTCCACGTCACTGTGACACGCAGCGGAGAGCCAATCCTTTCTGTATTCCACTGTGTGGGTGGGTCCGATAGCTTCAAACTCCAATTTTATTGGATTATAACAACAGCCACAGACTGCGCGTGTTGTTTGAGTAAAGAGGTAAATTTCCCTCGTTTTGATCGGCTCATTTCCACGAAGCCAAGCACAGCTGGCAAGCAAACACAAATGGACGGACATGGAAAAACTTCAAGCTGCAGAGCAGCTGATTGCCAAAACTTGGGACGCGCATCCTGTCACATAAACACTGCTGCGTGTGAGTCCAATAAAATTACAGTTTCAAGGTATCGGACCCGCCCACACAGAAAGGATTGGCTCTCAGCTTCGCGCCACAGTGACGTAGCATTGAAAGTAGATGAATAGATTTGCTCTGAGCAGTTAGAAAGTGAAGCTGCATCATCTCCTGCTTGGCCTTTTAAAATGCTGGCGCTGCCTGGCAGCGCAAACAACCGTCGTACGCAACACTCGCGCTACACTGCCATGAATCATGCGTCACGACTTTTGCGGTCGTAAAGTCGATCAGACGAAACTCGCATAGGTCGTAAGTCGACGACTCACTATATTCAATGCATTATACAAACTACTGTAATATATCTTAGTCTGTTCTATTTAATGCATTTATGGAACAGTACAGCAATATTCCAATGTATCGATACATTGGAAATTTTTTTATCAATATATCGATACCAATAGGTTTTCAATGACACCCCTAGTATGGACTAAAACTCTTAAAGAGATGCCGTTACACAGCTCTGGACGAGCCTCGTTGCGTATTCTCTTGTGTTTGTATGGGGTTCCTCCAGCTTCCACAGTCCAGAGACATGAGCGTTAGGCTAGTTTACTGTTCTAAATTGCCCCTAGGTGTGAGTGTGCATGTGAATGGTTGTGTGTTGTTTTACAATCATCTGGTAAGCTGCTCAGGTGAACCCTACCTTTGCCCACTGTTGGCTGAAAAAGGCACCACTCTCCACCCAACCTAGTGGGATGAAGTTGTTTGCCAAATGGATGAAAGGAAGGTGAAAGCGATCTATCTTGTTTTGCAGTGACACCCCTCATTCACTTATAGTGACATTTGCACTGTGGTTCCTATGAAAACACATCATGAGCCCTCACCTGCGAGTTGAACACAAAGTATTTTGGTGTGCACATGTCCTCGTAGTCGTCTGGGTGAGGGTTGTAGTGGATGCTAGAGTCGGGTAAAGCAGGAGAATGGGGTTCCAGGTGACTTCTGCTCATGTCTGCTTGGGAGAACATCATAGCTGAGCTGTTATATGCCCCATACGGGTTCATCAGCGCCGTACCGTTTAGACTCGTGTTAGACAAGTGATGGAAGAAGAACGGCAAAGGACATGGGAGCTGGGTCTTCTTATAAATCAACTGAGATGCACACACGCACACAACACACACACACACACACACACACACACACACACACACACACACACACACACACACACACAGAGGGAAAATGTTATAGCTTATATATAGTTCTTAAAGAGAGAAATATACAGTATATAATATAAAATAAAGCTCCTGCATCACACACTGTCTCCTGCATTTTTGGGTCCGGCTGAATGTTCCTGGCGTCACAGAATCTTCTAGCCCTTCTGTGACACCAAGAATATACAGCCGGACCCAAAAATGCATTAGATAGGGTGTGATGAAAACGGATGAGATTTATTGTTGACAGGGAAGGCACTAGAGCACAGGGAAATCGTAGTCACTGTTAGAGAAGCCCTGTGATTGCTAAGTGGAATCAGGTGTGAGTGCTTCGCACTCCACCCGTGTGTGACAGCCAAACCGCCACTAAAACCAGAGTCTCTCACAACACAGACCATAACATAGTGTACTGTAGTCGATAATTTTTTTCAGTTAATTTGAGGACCTATGGTATGATTTACGGTACCGTTAACTTCTGTTCAAAAGCCGACGTAACGGATTAAGACCATTTACATTATTTGTAATGGGAAAAGCGGATTTGGAATTCGACCAAATCGGAATTCGACTAGCCGTCTGGAACGAATTATGGTCGAGTACCAAGGCACCACTGTATATTAAAAGATAGTGAGTGAGTTATTTTAAAAACTTACCACGCCCAGGAAGAAGACCATACATGAGAGAGAGAAGCCACTGGTGTAGCCTAGGTAACCTGTACAGGACAAGAATATACATGAGACGCATCATTCACAGATACAGTGGTACCTCACCTTACGATAGTCCCAGCAAATGAAAAATCCAGGTTAAAATACGCATTTACCTAAAATTTCCGTCTCTGGATACGAAATAAGTTCACGTTACGAAAGCACCATCTCAAAAATTCAAACAATGCACGAGTTGCTCTCCCATTGGGATCTCCCAACATCCCGCTCCGCTGGCCTCCCATTGGCTATCTCCCAACATCCCACCCCACTGGCCTGCCATTGGCTAGGAGGGATGACGCATCTCCTTCCCATTGGCTATTATGGAGCTGTATCTTCATAATACCCATGATGCTTTTCTTGTAAAGGACAGAGTTACTGTTATTTCATGAGTTTTTCGAGTGTGCTCATTGCAACTTTATTTTTTTGCCTCAGTCTCTTAACCTGGCATAAACATTTGTAAGATTATAACTTTGCTAAGAAAACATGGTCAACACGAAGTAAGTACCTTAAAAAAGGTATGCTTTTATAAGTTTTAAAGGGTTTAGGGGTAGTATTGGGGCCTTGGAACGAATCACGTGTTTTACATGTAAAATTTGGTTCTACTTACGAAAAATCCAGGTTATGACACCGCCTTTGGAACGGATTAATTTCGTAAGGTGAGGTACCACTGTACTCGACAACCATAACATCAAAACTCCCTGTCTAGAATTGTATCGGTCCCATTTGTATGGTTACAACAGCTCAGAGACATTGAGGCATGACCTCCACAAGACCTGGGAAGATGCTGCAGTATATGGAACTTGTTTCTTGTTTCTCCAGCACATCCCACAGATCATCGATCGAATTGAGATCTGGTGGAATTTGGGGGATCAAGTCAACACTCATTCCTATAATTCCTCATTCCTCATGGGCCCATTCTATTTCTGTAGTGAAGAGGGGTTAAGCATGGGCACTCTAAGGCCCTGGTGTGCAGGTAGGCAGCCCCATACAAGGCAAGATGTCATCGTCAGAATTAACAGAATCGACAGTTTGTGCTACCGTCAATCTTCTTTGGAATCAGACCGGACGTGGTAGCCCTCTCTCCCTATATGAGTCAGTGAGCCTTATGCACCCATTACACTTTTCCGGTTCACCGCTAGTCCTTCCTTAGACCACCTTTGGTGGGTACTTACCACTGTATACCAGGAACATCCCACGTTTTTGAGATGAATAAACCCAGTCATTCAACATTACCCTGCAGCTCGAGGTAAAAGATGCAATTGTAAGGCGATAATTAATGCTATTTCTATAATTCACGTCATCTCTCTATAGTTTTAATATTATGGCTGTTAGGTGTATACGTCATATAAAAGTGATCAGCAAATCGCAGTGATTAACAGGGCTTACCCAGGTTCTTGAACAGGGCCAGTGGCAGGATGACTCCAATTGACACGAACACGACCAGGTAATTCCCGTTCAGGTACCACTCGCTGTAGCAGAGGAGAAAAAATATGAGCCCTTCGATTCACAGGGATCACAGGATAACTTCAGCAATCATGGGCTCATGTTTTCATAAAAACATACACAAAGCTCCAGTGTATCAACACTTCTTGTTGTGAGGCAGACATGCTAACCACTGCGCCACTGAATCGCCCTTCATTTAAACATTTGCAATCGAAATCATTGCTCTTTCACTGAAACTGCATTACTTTCTTCATTTACTGACTCTTTTGATGTAGATTTATACTCCATATACAGTACACTCCTGGTATAGATTAATAGCTGTCAGAGCATGTAGCCAACACTCACCCAGAATTCTCCTCTAGTCCCAGAAAGGCACGGATAACCTCCGGCAGCTCGTATTTCACTATAAACAGGTAGCTGGACATGGCTGTACAAAGATAATTGAATCACAGTCTACTCACCCCAGGCAGTCGGTCATGTATCAAGTCAAAATAAATTGCTTCTATCAAGTATTACAGCACATTAAAGGGGCCCATTCACTTCCCAGCCTGATTAAATAAAGATGAAAAGTGTTAAAATGTAATGAGTCAGAAACCATTTGTTGACTCCTGTACACATGTGCCAATGACCCAATGATATCAGTAACATCGGCATATTTTTTATTTCTCTTGAAATCATATGCTTTCACACTCGATCTCGGACTTTTGACCTTTCTCTGAGTCTGCACTACTAAGTTACAGCGCATACACACAATCAATGTTTTATACAGTGGTATGAAAAAGTATCTGAACCTTTTGGAATTTCTCATATTTCTGCATAAAATCACCATGAAACCTGATCTTTGATCTGATCTGATCTTTGTGAAAATCACACAGATGAAAAAACAGTGTCTGCTTTAACTAAAACCACCCGAACATTTATAGGTTTTCATATTTTAATGAGGATAGCATACAAACAATGACAGAAGGGGGAAGAATAAGTAACTGAACCATCACATTTAATATTTTGTGCCCCCCCCCCCCCCCTTTGGCAGCAATAACTTCAACCAGACGCTTCCTGTAGCTGCAGATCAGTCTGGCACAGGACTAGTCTTGGCCCATTTCTTCTTTACAAAACTGCTGTAGTTCAGTCAGATTCCTGGGATGTCTGGCATGAATCGCTGTCTTGAGGTCATGCCACAGCATCTCAATGGGGTTCAAGTCTGGACTTTGACTTGGCCACTCCAGAACGTGTATTTTGTTCTTCTGAAACCATTCTGAAGTTGATTTACTTCTGTGCTTTGGATCATTGTCTTGTTGCAGCATCCATCCTCTTTTTAGCTTCAACTGTCTGAAGGACGGCCTCAGGTTTTCCTGCAAAACATCCTGATAAACTCTTGAATTCATTCTTCCATTAATGATTGCAAGTTGTCCAGCAGCAAAACAGCCCCGAACCATGATGCACCCTCCACCATGCTTCACGGTGGGGATGAGGTGTTGATGTTGGTGAGCTGTTCCATTTTTCCTCCACACATGACGTTGTGTGTTCCTCCCAAACAATTCAACTTTGGTTTCATCAGTCCACAAAATATTTTGCCAAAACTTCTGTGGAGTGTCCAAGCGCCTTTTTGCGAACATTAAATGAGCAACAATGGTTTTTTTGGACAGCAGTGGCTTCCTCTTTGGAGTCCTCCCATGAACACCATTCTTGGCCATTGTTTTACATATAGTTGATGTGTGCACGGACATATTGGACTGTGCCAGTGATTTCTGTAAGTCTTTAGCAGACACTCTTGGGTTTTGTTTTTTGACCTCTCTGAGTATTCTGCGCTGAACTCTTGGCATCATCTTTGGTGGACGGCCACTCCTTGGGCGAGAAGCAACAGTGCCAAACTCTCTCCATTTGTAGACAACTTCTCTGACTGTCGATTGATGAACATCCAGACTTTTAGAGATGGTTTTGTATCCTTTCCCAGCTTTATGCAAATCAACAATTCTTGATCGCAGGTCTTCAGACAGCTCTTTTGAGCGAGCCATGGTGCACATCAGACAATGCTTCTCATCAAGACAATTCTTACCAGGTGTGTGTTTTATAGTGGGCAGGGCAGCTTTAAGCCACTCAGCAGTGATTGGGCACACACCTGATTTAAATTGTTTGGTAAAAAATGGTTTCAATTGCTCTTTAAGTCTCCTTAGGCAGAGGGTTCAGTTACTTATTCCTCCCCCTTCTGTCATTGTTTGCATGCTATCCTCATTAAAATATGAAAACCTATAAATGTTTGGGTGGTTTTAGTTAAAGCAGACACTGTTTTTTCATCTGTGTGATTTTGACAAAGATCAGATCACATTTGATGGTGATTTTATGCAGAAATGTGAGAAATTCCAAAAGGCTCAGATACTTTTTCATACCACTGTATTATATGTTATAATTATTCTTAAGTGACACAGAACCAAAACAAGATATAGAACTGGTGAATAAGAGCTACTATTCCAATCAGCTGATGTGATTTCATCTTTATATTCACATAAAATAAAATGATAATGAAAGATAGAACACATCAGCAGGGCTGCCAACCCCGAAAAGGACCATTTTTGTAGTTGATAAACCAAAAATTTGTATTTTGAGCTGAAATTAGTATTTGTAATAGACAAAATTAAGATTCCACAAAATTCCATATATGGGAATACAGGTTCTCTTTGTCAAATTTTTCTGCATTTTTGATTAATAATGAAACAACAGCATATTAAAAAAACAGGTTTATTTGAGATAATTCTACTGGTATTATAATATAGAATATAATATCTCATAATTATTATTATATTATGTATGACCCTGAATGATACTTGATATCAGCATTTAAAAATAACAAGGAAGAGAGTTCAAGACAAGAAGAAAGTTCTAAAGGAAGCAAACCGCTCGCTAGCTGGCTACGTCTACCTCCCTTTATATGCGTTTTAATATGAAAAACGCCCGAACGCACAACGATAAATTTCGCACCGCACATTGTGCAAAAGGCCGTGTATCTGTCACGCTTCTTAATAAGTGAACAAGTTGCTGAATATTCCGATAAAAATTCTAGCTTTCTTTTCGTCGCCATTTTGGGTTTCCGGCAACCGTTCAATGATCGGCTCTGGTTTCCACGGAGTGTATGTAAGACAGCCGCTGAATACGTGGAAATCGACCTACCTTGCTGCCGATTAACGAATCACGTGGTAAAATACAACAGTAACATCCCGAGAGATTATCGCGAGACTTGGCTTTGCCAGGATGGTAAATATATTGTCAAATAAAATTGAAAGGATCATGTTTTCCTGAAAGTTTGAAATTTGTATTAATGTCTGAATGAATCGTATCGCTGTATTTTATGTTATTTTTCGTATGAATACAGATAAATTCGTACAAGTTGGCAGCCCTGCATCAGATATTCACTCGTGAATACGCCCCTTTAAAGACTGAAAGATGAATTTAATATTGTAATAAAGATTAAATGAGGGTAAAGGGCAGATTCACTGCTGAGGATTCTCACCTCCAATATTCTGCATGATTATTGACCCAAACGCTGCCATCTTCCCCGGCCAGCCGAACGCCCTTTCACCCAGTTTTTCATAAATAAGAGAGCCTACAAATCAATTTCACAAAAATTATATACTTATAACATAGCACAGAACACACCTACGGTACATCTCTATTTATATCTTTACCCAGCAACAGAATAAAAGACACATGCAATATCAGTTATATTCTTTTGCGCATATTCATATACTCTATGCACACACACACACACACACACACACACACACACACACACACACACACACACATTACACAAATATGCATGTATACACGTACACACACAGTGTGTATATGTCCATTAATAATTACCTCCTTCTTTAGCGGTTACGAGCAGCAGGTGTATGGAGTAGAGCGACAGAATCGCAACACTGAAGAGGAGGGTACTGCAGGACAAAATCACACAACAAGACTTTAGAACAAAAGATTTTTATCAGGAAGAAATAACAAAAATATGTAAATAATCATTCATCCTTTTGCTGAACTGCTTTATCCTATTCAGGGAGCTTGGAGCCTATCTCAGTCGACTCTGGCGGAAAGCTGGATAGACCCAGAACAACTCACGAATCCACTGAAGGGCGACATGCACACAACCACATTCTGGGGCATTCTACAACAGCCAAATAGCCAAAGGCACATGTCTTTGGACTATGGGAGGAAACCAATGTACCCAGAGGAAATCCATGCCAGCAGAAGGAGAACATGTAAACACTGACCCACTACTCACAACCAGGATATTTTTGCTGGGAGGCGTATGTGCTAACCACTATGCCATCGTGCCACCCGAGATTTAAATATTGAAAAAAAAAAAAAAAAAAACCCCAAAAAACGAATGTGTAATTGTACTCTGTTTGCGTACTCAGTTTCCCACAATGAAACGAGTCTGTGTGAAGCAACGCATGATGAGTTAGGAGGCAGACTGTTGCTCCGTTAGTTATTTTTAAATCCAATGTATACATCCAGTAGAGGTCACCAATCTCGCCTTACATTCCAATGTCAACCTGTGTATTCCTGTCAGCCTCCACTACTTGATATCTGTCACAGTGATAAAGAGAAGATGACAGAGTTCAGGAGGAAAAAGAGAGCAAGAGAAAAAAACAGAGGTGAAGGGAAGCCTCAGTATCTTTCACCAGGCAGCAGAAGCCCATACACAGACCAGAAATAGCTACTTGACGTAGGCGGGAATAGAAGAGTGATGGAGACGAGGCCAGAGACTGACTCGCTAGTCAGCTGAAAACCGTATCGAACACTGATGATGCGGTCCTCTACATCCTAGTGCTATGAGAGGAATGCCAGGGCAGCGCAGCCGAGCAGCCCGGCTGCCTACCATCAGTCAGTCAGAGCACGCTCAAGCACGGAAACTCTTCGCCCTCTATTAATGTCCAGCTCTCATGGTCATATTCTCTGCCTCTACGTGTATGCCTCTTGGTCACACTGTACCCGGGTTGGCAAGAGTTTATCTAACAAGGCCACTCACCGGGAGTTTTTTTTTTTTTTTTTTTTTTTGCCAAAAATAGTACTGGTGCATATTACATTGACCCTGGTGCTGAAATGTCACACAAAGAGCTCTAAAGTCAAACGTGGAGCTCACAAAGTAACCAAAAAGTAGGGTTGTACTAACACCTCACTCTAGTACAAAGGTTTGTTATTGGGGTGGTACCATCCGTGGACCTTTCACTGCATGAGAACATACACACCATCAGCCATAACATCACAAAAACCTGACGGGTCTATGGCTGGACATCTCCATACGCATTAGGTTGAAATGCACTCCTGGTTCTTTGCGATCAGACCAGACATAGTAGCCGTCGTTAGTCTTCCCACAATTCATCAGTGTGACCTGGGTATCCATTACTCCCTTGCTACTTCACCGGTTGTCCTCCCTTGGACCACCTTTAATCGCTACTTACAACTGCTTATCTCGACGAAGGCCACATTGTGATGGCTAATTATGGTGGGTTACAAAATGTAGAACCAGCTAACAGGTAAGCACGATATGGGTACCCAAGGCTCAGCGATGTGCATGGGAAGTACATCTGGTCGAATCCCACAAAACAGATACAGTAGCAAATTCTGCAGAAACTGTTAATGTTGGATATGATCGAAAGAAGCCTGAACACACAATGCAATTGCAGCTTGCTGTGGATGGGGTTGCTTTGCTACAGCCCATTCAGGTGGTGGTAATGTTATGGCTGATATATTCATTATAATACTCAAATCAGTTAGTTTCTGGTTCTCATGTACAGTGGTATGAAAAAGTATCTGAACCTTTTGGAATTTCTCACATTTCTGCATAAAATCACCATCAAATGTGATCTGATCTTTGTCAAAATCACACAGATGAAAAAACAGTGTCTGCTTTAACTAAAACCACCCAAACATTTATAGGTTTTCATATTTTAATGAGGATAGCATACAAACAATGACAGAAGGGGGAGGATGAAGTAACTGAACCCTCTGCCTAAGGAGACTTAAACAGCAATTGAAACCAATTTTTACCAAAAAATTTAAATCAGGTGTGTGACCAATCACTGCTGAGTGGCTTAAAGCTGCCCTGCCCACTATAAAACACACACCTGGTAGGAATTGTCTTGATGAGAAGCATTGCCTGATGTGCACCATGGCTCGCTCAAAAGAGCTGTCTGAAGACCTGTGATCAAGAATTGTTGATTTGCATAAAGCTGGGAAAGGATACAAAACCATCTCTTAAAGTCTGGATGTCCATCAATCGACAGTCAGAGAAGTTGTCTACAAATGAAGAGAGTTTGGCACTGTTGCTTCTTTCCCAAGGAGTGGCCGTCCACCAAAGATGACGCCAAGAGTTCAGCGCAGAATACTCAGAGAGGAAAAAAAAAAACCCTAGAGTGTCTGCTAAAGACTTACAGAAATCACTGGCACAGTCCAATATCTCTGTGCAAACATCAACTATATGTAAAACAATGGCCAAGAATGGTGTTCATGGGAGGACTCCAAAGAGGAAGCCACTGCTGTCCAAAAAAACCATTGTTGCTCATTTAATGTTCGCAAAAAGGCGCTTGGACACTCCACAGAAGTTTTGGCAAAATATTTTGTGGACTGATGAAACCAAAGTTGAATTATTTGGGAGGAACACACAACGTCATGTGTGAAGGAAAAATGAAACAGCTCACCAACATCAACACCTCATCCCCACTGTGAAGCATGGTGGAGGGTGCATCATGGTTCGGGGCTGTTTTGCTGCCTCGGGGCCTGGACAACTTGCAATCATGAATGGAAGAATGAATTCAAAAGTTTATCAGGATGTTTTGCAGGAAAACCTGAGGCCGTCTGTCAGACAGTTGAAGCTAAAAAGAGGATGGATGCTGCAACAAGACAATGATCCAAAGCACAGAAGTAAATCAACTTCAGAATCGTTTCAGAAGAACAAAATACACGTTCTGGAGTGGCCAAGTCAAAGTCCAGACTTGAACCCCATTGAGAAGCTGTGGCATGACCTCAAGACAGCGATTCATGCCAGACATCCCAGGAATCTGACTGAACTACAGCAGTTTTGTAAAGAAGAATGGGCCAAGATTAGTCCTGATCGATGTGCCAGACTGATCTGCAGGTACAGGAAGCGTCTGGTTGAAGTTATTGCTGCCAAAGGGGCAGCCACAAAATATTAAATGTGATGGTTCAGTTACTTATTCCTCCCCCTTCTGTCATTGTTTGTATGCGATCCTCATTAAAATATGAAAACCTATAAATGTTTGGATGGTTTTAGTTAAAGCAGACACTGTTTTTTCGTTTGTGTGATTTTCACAAAGATCAGGTCACAATTGAAGGTGAATTTATGCAGAAATGTGAGAAATTCCAAAAGGTTCAGATACTTTTTCATACCACTGTATAAACAGCACCTCACTCACAATAGCCCAAAATACGTCACACTTACAAAAACAGGATGATTCCAGTGTTGGCCATGGCAAAGGACAGGCCCAGGATCCCACTTCCCATGATGGCATTACTGAGGTTAAACACAGACATCCCAAAAGACGCATGACCTGGGTGCTGTGACCGGAACAGGAGCAGGAGAGAGAGGCAGAGAGAGAGAAGGAAATTAAATAAATATCAGATCATGTTTGTTTGAAAGCCAGACTAAATAGAGAGATCCTGGCTGTAGTAAATACCGCTGCCTGAGGGCAAATGCGACACTAAATGATGTAATAAACCACATATAATTATAATATTCATCATTATCAGCTTACATATTCTTCATGATACTCCTCAAAATTCTTCTTCTGCATTATTCCATTTGTTAGGAACTTCTGACTCTCAGCATCTTCCTCATCAAGGTACTGACTGCAAAATTGAAATTGAGAAGCGGGTGTTACAGCTATCCATAAACATTTATAAATTTATACACTCACTCATCTTCAATCTTCCCCTAAAGCGCTTACTACTGTTAGAGTCATGGGAAAGCTGGCACCTAGCTCAGCTGACAACAGGCAAAGGATGGATACACCCTGAACAGCTCACCAGACCATCATAGGGCCAACAAATTCACACACACACACACACACACACACATATATATATATATATATATATATATATATAAAACCAATCACATGCAAACTTGCACCTAGGGGCAATTGGAACAGTCAGTGATCCTATTGTGCATGTTTTTGAACTGTGGGAGGACAACAGAGTGCCTAGAGGAAACCCACACAAGCACGGGGAGAGCATTCAAATGTCACACAGCAGTGACTGAACCCAGGAATGTCTTGCTGTGAGGCCGACCTGCTAACCTCTATGCCACTGTGCCACGTGCACTCACTTATTAGAAGAACCGCTTCATCCTACTAGATTTTCAGGGAGGCTGGAGCCTATCTCAGCCTACAATAGGCAAAGAGATGTACACCATGAACAGCTCGCCAGACTATTGCAGAGTCAACACACACACACACACACACACACACACACACACACACACATTCCGACTCACATTCACACCGAGAGGCAATTTGGAACAGCTGATTCGCCTGTATATCTTTAGACGGTGGGAGGAAACTAGAATACCCAGAGGAAAACCACGTAGACATGGGAAGAGCATGATTCACCCAGAATCGTTCGTGCTGAGCTCAGGACTTGAACCTCAGACCCAATTGCTGTGAGGTGGACATGAAAACCACTACGTCATGGTGCCAGCCACAAAATACACTGCAAATGAGACACTTCTTTCACAATCTTAGTCATTTGATGAGTGTTTACATCATCAGATTAAATAAGTTTAAGCTCGTATTGTTTTTTCCAAATCAATGCAGAGTGAATTAAAGAACATGGACTACAGCGGTGCGTCAGGTCGGGTGTAGTGGTGCTGAGGAAACCAGAAAATTGAAGTACATCTCCAGAAACGAAGAACACTAGAGGATGCACGGCATTAACGAGGTCTCGGGTCACTGACCTGCTCATGGTGGCCTTCTCCGAGTCGATGGTTCCAGTGTAACGGTCATCCAGACTGCCGTTGCTGTCATCATCAGCCTCGGTGCTCACTTTCTTCAGCTCTATCCGATCCATGGCGAAAAAGCAGTGAAAAGATTGCAGGGAAAGCAATGAATTATTTTAATCCTCAGAAGGAAAAACCCGCACGACCTGAAAAACAAGACAGAGAAGAAACTGGTGAAGAACAGAGACATGGAAAACTTTCCAGTGATGATTCTGTTAATAAAGCACAGTAAGGGTGGGGCCGCTGGCGTAGTGGTTCGGGTGCTGAGCTCATGATCGGGAGGCTGTCTGTTCGAATCCCAGTTAGACCCCCACTGTGCTAAGACTCCTGGGCAAGGTCTCAACCACACGTGTCCCTCTGTTCACCCAGCAGTATAACTGGGTTCCAGTAAAATATACTGGGAAGGTAACCTGCAATGGACCCAGCGTCCCATCCAGGAGGAGTTATACTCCTGGTAGCTTCACGCTACAGAAACCAGGAATAAGCACCGGCTCATTCCTCCGCCAGGCTCGGGTGTAAAAAGCACAACAAGGAAAGCACTGATGCTGCAGGGCAGAAATATAGCAACGCTTGATGTTTCTATGCTAATAAGAGTGAATGTAGAGAAGTTATAGGTGATCCCGGCAATTGATTTAACCCGTCTCAGGTGAGCACACCAGGAGCAGTAAACAGGGTTAAGTACCTTTAAATGCAAAACGCCACACAGAAATGCCAGAGCCTGAGAATCGAACCCAGGACCTTCTTGCTGTTCGGCAGATAGGCTAAGCACTAGGCCGTTGTACCGCCGACCGGATCATTTGCCACCATTATGTAATTTGCTGACAAGCGTCAGGCTGCTCTGGATCAGGTCACATAAAAAAGGAGCTTTTTGTGTTAAGACATTCACTAAATCTACATAATGTCGAAAAACTATTATCACATGTCTCGAAATACTCGCTGCCGATTGGTCAATTACAGCATTCAGTGCTACTACACACAAAGTGTGAAAAATTTACTGAGGGTAAGAAAATCATTTTTCAAACAATATTTCCTCTGAAAAGATTGATTTCTTTGGTAAGTCACCGTGTAATTAGCACGAGATCCTTATTAAAAAAAACAAACAAAACAAAACAAAACAAAAAAAAAACAAAAATCACCTTCTATGTGATTCAATTCTATGCATTTGCAGTGCAGGGCCTGAGTCACTCGGTCAGGGCTATTTTAGAATACGGCGCCTTTATCTCTTACTCCATCATTCAGGACCTGAACCACTTTATCCTTTATTAGGGTCGCTGCAAGGCTGGAGCCTATCTCAGCCAAACTCTTGATGAGGGCAGGGGCACGCACTGAACTTTTCAGCAGTCCATTGCAGAACAACACACACACACAACCACTAACACTCACATATCTAGGGGCAATTTGAAAAGCCAGTTCGATTGATGTGTGTGTGTTTGTACTGGTGGAGGAAACCCACACAAGCACCTTCCACAAGAACATACAAGCTGCACATAGGAATAGCCTCGTTCAGCCCAAGACTCAAACCCAGGATCTTCTTGCTGTGAGGCGGATGCGCTAACCACTTTTGCCAAATTTGAATCTATCAACGTGCTACCATAATTCAACAAAAAAACCCCACACACGTTTATTGAGGTTTTGCAGTCACATGACCCCAATACCTTCATGCGCCATCTTGAACGGCAAGCGTGATCCAGAACACAAACACACACACACACACACACACACACACACACACGATTCACTAAGCATGGCTTCAACAACAACCGATAATGACAGCGAAAGCAAAATATGCGAAAGTGTTGAAGGCAAAAGCAATGACACTATAATATTGTCAGACGTTGTCAATCATCTGACAGGTGACCAGAGGGCGGATTATCTGAGTAAAATAAAGCGGCTGGGGATTGCCGATCCATATCTAATGCCGCAGTCGATGTTTAGGGATGTATTAGGATGCGAGCGTTCTTCCCTTCCTGCTTTTGTCTACTTGGATCTTTGTACATATCTTGTCCTCGGCCCGTCTCCATTTACTGGCAAACAGTTAAAAGCTTACAAATCAATGGAAGCTTACAAGTATTTAGTTGGCGGATTTGTAAGCTGTATGCAACAATGGGAGCCAGGAACCGGGAAGAGAGACTACAGTACCACCTCATAACGGCTAGGTGTGTGTTCAATCCCCAAATAGAGCTACACAAACAAGCGCTTATGCAATAATACATTACAATTATCACTGCTTATAATGCTTGTATAAATTCACATATTTTATTTATGTATAAGCTTATACAGTGTATATATATATATATATATATATATATATATATATTTTTTTTTTATAGCATCGATTTTATTTTTACCGGATGCTACCTCAATGACAATAGCGACCCTAGGCCCTATATAATAATATATATTTACCTGATACGAAGTGTTCGCTGAATATTGTACTGTATTGTGTAGGATTCCAGTCTTTCTTATTTACCGCTGCGATCCACTTGGCTTTTCTGTCTGGGTCAGATTGAAAACGATAAAACGACGGTGCAGGTTTACTCCTCTGTCTATTTGCACAGCCAACAACACAACACCATATAACCACTCACTGGTTATTTTCTATCACTCTGGGGAAGTTCTTAAGTCTGTTGGGTTTTTATACCCGAGCCTTGTGGCTCATCAGGCCGGTGCTTATCCCCGGTTTCCGTAGCATGAAGCGACGAGGAGTTCAACTCCCCCTGGATGGGACGCTAGTCCATCGCAGGTTACCTTCCCAGTATAATTTTACTGGTCCCCATTTATACTGCTGGGTGAACAGAGGCACACTTGTGGTTGAGACCTTGCCCAGGGGTCTTAGCACAGTGAGGGTCTCAGTGGGATTCGAACTCACAACCTCCCGATCATGAGCCCAACACCCTAACCACTACACCACCGGCCCCACAACTCCGGGGAAGTTAGTAACCGACAAACAACATCCAGTTGGGTAATGTTGACCCACTATTACTTATTTTAAAATGTTTAGCAATGTTGAATGAGCGAGCGCCGTCCAGATCATGCCGTCCAATATGGCAGATAAACAAAAGTCACGTGACCCTGTGACATCACGTGCAAAACCTCAATACTTTTTAGACATTTTTTCCAATTTCGCAGTTGTTCTAGTACTGGACGCTCGTTGGAGCCTGTTCCAATGAAACAATAAGGAACGCTGCACGTGATCTATTACTACTTTGCCTTCACTGTAATTTATTTTGATGCAAAATGAGTTGACATGCTGTGACAGGGACTCAGTCTAACGAGTGAATACAGAACAAAACCCTGTCTCATTCTATTAAATAATACACAATCTCAATGTGCTCCGCAGAACTCCGGCCAGAGGTCAATTATTTTCGTTTCAACAGACTGTTGGCATAATGATGGCAGCATGGGGCGAACACACTGCACCTCAGAGCCAACAAGCACGAGCATTACGTAACACTTGACGAGGCTGCACAGTAGGATCCTTCATAGCGTAATTCTCCTCTTCCTCACACAAAGCTCTTTTGAATAAAGGTGACGTACTGCAGACGGAATTGCATCAGACCCGAGCGTTCATGTAGAGCTAGAAAAATTTTCCAGGTGTACTGACACCAGGAGACGCAGCGGTGTGGTACGTCAGCAGCAGCAGCGGCGCGAGGACGCTTGGTGAAGATCAGGTGTGGTTTGTTTGCTCATGAATGAACCTGGCCTCGAACGTTACTACATGTGTTTGTTTTCCGATATGGAACAAGTCTCAGAGACATTTTTGGAACTGCCTACAAAGCTTTTCAGATTTTATTCCATTTCTTTTCCATCAGAAAACACAGTGGCGGGTTAGCGGTTAAGGTGATGGGTCACTCATCCAGAGGTCAGCGATTCAGTCTCCACCATCATAACTGTTGGGCCCTTCTGCAAGGCCCCTACCCCTTAATGGTTCCGTTGTATTAAAAACAATGATGTTTGACAGTTGCGCTGAATAAGAGTGTCTTCCAAGAGCTGTAAAATACCCGATGCAGTTTAATTTGTTGGAATAAATAAATCTTCAAACGCCAACTGTTTAACTCTGATTGGACGAATGTCGAAATGACGCAAAAGTAGAAAGTCTTGAGCACACTGATCCAAATTCATTCTTTCGTTTTCTGTAACCGCTTAATCATAATTACGGTCACGTCACGGGGAGGCTGGTGCCTATCCCAGCTGACTACGGGCAAGGGCAGAGTACACCCTGGACGGCTCGCCAGGCCATCGCAGGCTGGAAACACGCTGACGGCTATGCAGCGCCTCCTGTCGGAAGTCAGCAATAGTTCTTTTACATGAACCTCACACCATAGACAGTGAGAGACATGGCTGGCCCTTGATAACCCAGTTAGTGCACTGGTGGGACAGTGACAACCCATGGAGAGTGGGGCTTGGACCCCCAAGCTCAGGATCAGTGATCCAGCACCTTTACCACCAGGTCACCGCTGCCCCGATCGAAATCCGTGCAAACAAAAAAACGAAACTTTCGACATATTGTGTCAAGAGGTTAATCTTTTGTTTGCACAATTAAAGACTGTACGTTTTGGTCAGTGTGCGCCACACGTTCTTTTCTTTCGTCCATTGTCCGGCTGAGAAGCACCTTTGACTGCAGGCCATTAGGATTGATGCGAGGAATTGATCTCTCTTTAAGTCTGAATGACTGTCTGAGTAACTGTCATGACTAGCTGCCTACAATTTAAAGCAAAAACAAAAAAAAAAAAAAAAGAAAAGGAAAGCATCCGGGTAAGTGAGAGAATCTTCATCATTTAGAATTTCCTGTTGTAAACTACAATCATTGACCTGAAAAAATCTGCAGGCTTCATGACTTCAACCTGATCCCATGCACAGAGCAGATCCAAAAACTCGACACTATAAAAAAGTCATGAAATATGTGCATAAACTTTTGCAACATGTTGCACACAAACAGAATGGCACAGACATGCGTCCTCTAGCGGGATGGTCCTGGGTTCGATTCCCGAACTTGGGTGTCACGATGTGAAGTTTGTGTGTCGTCCTCACAGGCTCGTGCGGGTTTCCTCCAGGCAGCCTGATTTCCTCCAACAGTCCGAAGCCACGTTCACATGAGACTATCCGGCTGTTGCGCAGTGTTAGCGCAGGTAGCGCCAGCTTTAGTACATGAAGATGATTCAGCGGTTCTGCAAATTCAGTTCAAGTCATTTCAGTGTGATTTGTATCGTGCTTTTTAGAGTTGGCATTTCGCAAAGCAGCTTTACAGAGTTAAGCAAATTTAAAAAAGGATTTAAACAAATGAACGAGTCCTCATTTAGGCGACGCCAGATAAAAATCTAAATATTTATAAAAATATTAATATAAAAAAAAACACTAAAAACTCGAATGAATGTCTGAGAAAGTGCAACCCAACTAACAAACGAAACAACCGACACAGATGTGTCGACAGACCAGCCGACAGAGACGTGGACCTCCTCGCAGCGCTACACGGAATCATCAGTGAAACACAGCGTGCTGACCCGCTTTAACATCGCCTTTGACTTGTCGGCTTCATGTTTTATGGGTTCAGGCCGCAGTGTGACCGGACGCTGTAACATACGCGTCAAGCTCATTTCATATTCTTGATGTTGATGCTATTTAGCAAACAAACAGAATCCACATTTCGAGCCTTTTTCAAGAAGGTAAAATCTCAACATTCCACTTTACTGCCACTGTGGTTCCTCGAAGTAGGAAATCATAGTTCATTGTAATAAACCAGTTAGAATAAAAACTTTAAATAGAATTTACAATCAAAAATTTTATTTGGTAAGCAATGTCTTAAAGCGTCTGAACGCACACGTAAGTATATTAGCGTTCTACCGTGTGACGGCCTGGCGAGTTGTCCAGTTTGTACCCTGCGCTGGCCCAGAGTTGGATGAGATGGGCGCCAGCCTCACCGTGACCCTAATTAGGTTCAGTTCAGTTCATTTTCTGTAACCGCTTCATCCTAATTAGGGTCGCGGGGAGGCTGGTGCCCATCCCAGCCAACTCAGGGCGAGGGCAGAGTACACCCTGGACAGCTCGCCAGGCCATCGTAGGGCGGAAACACGCCGACGGCTTTGCAGCCTACTCTTGTCGAAAGTCAGCAATGGTTCTTTTACATGCCTCACACCATAGACAGTGAGAGACATGGCCGGCCTTTGATAACCCAGTTAGCTGCACTGGGGGGGGGGACAGTGACAACCTTGTGGAGAGTGGGACTCGAACCCCCAACCTTTTGGATCAGCGATCCGGCGCCTTATACCACTAGACCACCACTGCCCCTTACCCTAATTAGAAATAAATAAAATAAATCAGCACTTCTGAAGGCAGCACAATGGCGTAGCGGTTAGCACTTTCGCCTCGGAGCACAGGAGAAGGTCCTGGGTTTTGAGCCGCATGGTCCACGAGTCCATTTTTCCTCCTGATTTTTTTTTTTTTTCTGATTTAATTGTAGCCAATTCCCACCCTCAAGCATATCTCCTTGTCACATGACCACCACCACCAACCAGGAAAGAGTAAGAGCAAACACATGCATCCTTTGAGACTTATCTTCTCAATCTGAAACCCACACTCTCTTTTGGGAACGCCGTGGGAGGGAACCAGTGTCCGCGTCCTTGTATGCATAAGCCCACAAAACACCACTGAAGTGGCAGAAAACTGAGCATATGCCCTCCGTCTCTCGGAGCACGACCGAGCAGCTCGTATGGGATTTAAGCTTGAAATCTCCAAAGTGAAAAAGCAGGAGCTACAAGGGCGTTCCTGTGCTTGCATCATTTTTTTCTGGGTGCCCCGGGGCCGTGGCGGTTCAGTGGTGGCTCAGTGGTTGAGACTGATAAGTTTCTTTGGATACAAATGGCGTCCGTATATGTTTCGGTCCAAAAACACACATTTTAAGCGACCTTACTATTCCCAAGCTGCCCACAGGTGTGAGCATGAACTGATGTTCGTTTGATAGAAACAGGTTCTGCAGGGGGTTCATAACCTTCTCAGTAAAAACAGCAGTTGCAAGAGAAACCACAACAGTGTCCCAATGCATCATGAATCCACTGACGAAAAACTATTGACATGCAAAGAAAAGAAGCATCTGCGAACACAATACCAGAATACAGTGTCGTATTCAATCATGCAAGCTTGTAATTCTTCCAAGTCTAGTTGCAGCTGTACGGAGATCCCAAGACGTGGAAGATTTACACAGCAGGTCTGCTCCTGTGAGGAATGCAGGCCAGCTGAGTGCTGTATGGACTTTACCGACAGTAAAAACACCCAATTTCCATGTTCACAGCTTGTTCTAATCACACAGCCATTCCACACACCACGACCCCCCCCCCCCCCACATCCCCACCCCCGGTTGAGTAAAGACCCCAACAGTAAAATCAAAATACGACTGCATGTACAAATCCCTGGCATGAAAACGATCCGAAACAACCGAGTTTAACCTGAACTTTAGCCTGCATGGCAAACTCCAGTGTGAAAGGTGTTGGGTTGAGTTTGGGTACTCACGACTCAGGGTAGGACGCCGATCTGAAACGAGAAGTTTGACTAGCTGCTTTTACTCCTGCAGGTGAGTGGCAGCTTTAAAGAGCAGAGGGAGGGCCGTTCTCAGCCAATCACGGTTTCATTCAGCATGAATTCTTGTGATACAAGCACCCCTCACTCCACCGCCCTGGAACCTGCGTCATCAAACACACAGAGAGCACACAGGTTCCTAAAAGTGCAGATAACGCACATTGCATCAGTCGCTCTTTGCTCTGTCCTCCTGCAACACTAAGGACGGGGAACACATTTTTTTGTTTGTTTTTTTTTTATTTGGATTTTCATGCACATTTTATTCACAAGTGCACAAACGTGCGCCACACACACGCACACACTCACACACACACGCACACACAAACACACACACACACACGCACACACAAACACACACACCCAGAGGAAGGTGTTTGGATATGTGGGGCAGTGACATTATCTACCAATCAGCACAAAGTGACTGCTTCACACAAACACGGTCACACAGAAAAGCATTTGTCTACCCACACAGTGATGAACTGAACTTTGGTCAAAAATAGCAATTATAAGATATATAAAATATTTCAATGTATAAATCCTGTACAAACCTTTCAGCTTTGCCTTGGAAAACATATCAGGACAGGTTCAAGTTGTAAAATCTAAGCAGTCGTACTAAAATGTAAAGCTTCCCCAATCTGTCTGTCTTCCTTTTGGCTTTTTCCCTTTTACTTGGGAGTCGCCACAGCGAATCATCTGATTCGCACGTTTGATTTGGCAGAGGTTTTTACGTCGGATGCCCTTCCTGTCACAACCCTTTTAGCAAGGGACAGAAACACACTGACGACTTTGCAGCTCCTCTTTACCAAAGTCAGCAATGGTTCTTTTACATCAACCTCTCACCATAGACAGTGACAGACATGGCCCACCTTTGATAACCCAGGTCGCCGCACTGGGGGGGGGGGATGACAGTAACAACCTTGTGGAGAGTGGGACTCAAACCCCCAACCTTTGGATCAGCGATCCAGCGCCCTATACCACCAGACCACCACTGCCCTACCTCAAGGCTCTTAAATCAGCTTTTTTGTTTTTTGGGGGGAAAATGATAAACTGCCATGTAACACCTTTGCAAAAATCAAAGACACAACCCATATATCAGATCCATGAGCCAATAATTATCTAACATATCCACTGTTCTCCAGTGTGAGAGACGACTTTATAAAGATCTGTCATCCTGATAAACTCAAAACAGAAATATAATAAAGCCAAACTTACTGTGAAGGTCTAGATGCATTTTCTTATCTCAAGGAAAAAACAGTGTTTCCTTGCTGATGCTCATTCCTTATATGGACCGAGTCATCTATAAAGTCTGTGGCTCAACCCCCCCAGACCAATCAGAAGCTTTGGCTCAACGGTCAATACGGAAAAAATTTCCTGCTACACCCCGGGTGACTTGCTAATCTCACACCAGCTCCAAATGCCCTGGAGGGCTCCAAGCTCTTCCTTATCTAATCCAGGAGATGCTGAGGAGCCAAACGGACCCTCGACTGCAAGACGACCTTTTTACCTAAAAAGAATACATGTGACTAACAACTGGCATCATGAACAATTCTCCATGTTTCAGAAAGGGCATAGTGATAGCACTGACATTAACAAACGAGCAGGTTGATGGAAAGATGATTTGTTATGAATGTTCGCTGCCCTATTGAACACTTAATAATTAGGACGATTAAGAAAAGGCCAGATGCAGCGCGTTCAGTTCACTGTTAGCCACTTCTGTCTATTCACAGTCACACCGCACTGGATCAGACTTCAATGGAATTTTTTACCACACTGAAAATGCTGGTATCAAGTGATCGCGGATAGGAAACATTAAAGAAACCTGGTCATGCCCTGTTAACAAAATAATATCAATCTGTAATGTATCAAGTCATAAAAATATATTAAACTTGATGAGTCAATGCACATCCATCCATCCCCATATCCAATCATCCATCCTTCTAACCAGCCTTACGGTTAACATCCATCCATCCATCCATCCATCCATCCCCATATCCAATCATCCATCCTTCTAACCAGCCTTACGGTTAACATCCATCCATTTATCCATCCATCCATCCATCCCCATATCCAATCATCCATCCTTCTAACCAGCCTTACAGTTAACATCCATCCATTTATCCATCCATCCATCCCCATATCCAATCATCCATCCTTCTAACCAGCCTTACGGTTAACATCCATCCATTTATCCATCCATCCATCCATCCCCATATCCAATCATCAATCCTTCTAACCAGCCTTACGGTTAACAACCATCCATCCATCCACCCATCCATCCCCATATCCAATCATCCATCCTTCTAACCAGCCTTACGGTTAACATCCATCCATCCCCATATCCAATCATCCATCCTTCTAACCAGCCTTACGGTTAACAACCATCCATCCATCCACCCATCCATCCCCATATCCAATCATCCATCCTCCTAACCAGTCTTACAGTTAACATCCATCCATCCATCCCCATATCCAATCATCCATCCTTCTAACCAGCCTTACGGTTAACAACCATCCATCCATCCACCCATCCATCCCCATATCCAATCATCCATCCTCCTAACCAGTCTTACAGTTAACACCCATCCATCCATCCATCCATCCCCATATCCAATCATCCATCCTTCTAACCAGCCTTACAGTTAACAACCATCCATCCATGCATCCATCCATCCATCCATCCATCCATCCATCCCCATATCCAATCATCCATCCTTCTAACCAGCCTTACAGTTAACAACCAACCATCCTTCCATCCATCCATCCATCCATCTATCCCCATATCCAATCATCCATCCTTCCAACCATCCTTAAAGTTACCAACCATCCATTCAAACGTCCATCCACATATCCAGCCACCCATATACAGTATCCACATATACAACCATCTATTTACCCAGCCATCCATACAACCACCATACTTCCAACCATCCAAACAGTTACTCAACCATCCATTAAACCATCCAACCATCCATTCATCTATTGCTCAAACTACCCAACCATCCATTCAACCATATATACAATAATTTATCCGCCTAGCCAACCATTCATCCATCCAACTATCCACATAGCCAACCATCCATCCACATGTTGATCTAACCATCCATCCATCCATACATACACCTACTCATCTATCCATCCATCCATCCATACATACACCTACTCATCTATCCATCCATCCATCCATCCATCTATCAGTCCATCCATTCATCCCCGTCCATTAACTCATCCAACTGTCTATAATCTATACCACTTTTGCATCAGTGTTGAAGGGAAGCTTGAGCCAATCTGACCTTGTGTGAGCGGCTACGTATACCCTGGGCAGGTCACCAATCTCTCCTATAATTGATCATGTAAACATATAGTCACTGTGGCTAAATTAAAAATAAAAACACTTCTGAGAACAAAACACTTGAGAGCAAGAGCGAAGATAAAATGTAATATTCTGAACAGGAACGTGAGTGCAGTCTGTGTGGTAACAAAAATGTTGGTTCCTTCTGTCTAAAGTGCAGTTTACACAGTGAAACTGTACCATTGTAGTTTCAGAAAGATGACTTGCACATTAGAAGAGCCACGTGGATTATGCAACACTATTTATACAGAGTTATCAATAAAAAGGTACACCATACAAACCTTTAGAGTCAATAATAATAATAATAATAATAATAATAATAATAATAATAATACATTCCTTTATCAACTACAGGACAAGTGGAAGAAAAAAAAACACCACCACATGGAACGTGAAAATATCTCGAAAAGCAGTTGAAATTTGTCTCATAATGAGATTAAACTAAATCATAGATAAGATTAAACCCACTTCTAGATATGTTTACACATCTACTCAATATTATGTGTATGTATCAATGGACAAAGCAAGTCACGTCTTCGTTTTTATGACTATATTTAAAAAGATAATACTATAAGTCTTAATAATTGTTCACAAGCCATACGAAATGTTTTTTTTTTTTTTTTTTTTTGCTGTACTGTCCAATGTGGACACTGTCTGCAACCTTACTGAACTTATTTGTTTGCTGATCTTTCGGACATCAGAAGCACAAACTGAACTCATGATATCAGTTTAACGAACACATGCATCTTTGGGAAAACTATAATGACCTTGGCGTCCAAAGTTGCCACTGTACTCACACATTATCCATACAGCTTATCAGTGAAGGTCACATGGAAGCTAGAGCCAATCCCTGATGACTTCAGGCAGGAGGTGGACAGATTGCCAGCTTAGTACAAGACAAAAACTATCATTTACTAGAGGTGGGTATTGCCTAGATTTTATGTACAGTAGGCCCTCAATATTCGTGCAGGTTTGGTTCCAGCCCCTCCCGTGAAAGAAGATAATCCGTGAGTTCTGTACCCGGAAGTAAAACCCCATGTATCATATGACATGCGCGAATGAGCAACCGGAAGTAAAATACTATGAATCTATTACATGTGCTAAAATATGCTTCTTAAACACATTCTATAGACAGTCTTACTCATTAATACAGTATTAATGTAGTAAAATATAGGAATGATTAAGAAAAACTTTTTAATTTTTACTGTTATATTTATTGATGATAAAATATAAACACTATACAGCATATACTGTTGTAAGGCACTCGCTTTAAAGTCTTTTTCAATGATTATTCCAGTACAGTACCTAAGTTTATTCTGAGAATGTTTGTGCGTGAGATTTTATGTTCTGTAGCATGTTTAACAAATGATACCAAAAGGATAAACTTTATTACGCTTCATGTTCCTTTACATTGAACTTGGAGTGACGTCTCCAAAATGGTGCTGCCTAGAGGGCGACGTTGCGGAGTTCTCAGAGTCAAATTGTTCCTTTGTTCGTTTTAATTTGTTTTATTTGTTGTTTTGTTTGTTCATGTTTTGCACTATGCTCGTCTATGACCGGTCGGCACTACTACAGCTATGAGATCAGAGTCTTCAACTCCTATCCTGAGCTAATATGCTATGGTAGCTCAATGCTAGCCGCACCCTGGCTAACTGATTTCCAGATCATAAGCATGCACTTCATCCTCTTGCAGGATATTTGTTACAAGTGAGGGTAGTTTCTGCAGCAGATGAAGTGTCTCGCTGTGGCCTCTGGCAAGTGGGTCAATTGCAGATGCTGCTTTCAAAAGCTTGTTTTGATGTGGAGTTTCTTTTGCAGGTACTTTCTACAATTCCTGTAAGCTGACAGAGCTTTAGTTTGAAAGTAACTGACTATTTGGTTCTTGGATTTCTTCATCAAGTTGGAGGTGCTGCCTCCAGAGAACACATCTGTAGCCCTCAGTGCATTCTTTTCCAAATACAAGTTCTGTAGATCTTTCGCCCTCAAAATGGCTTCTTGTTTAATAAAGCATGACAAGAACTTCTTTTCTGTTTGTCATTCAACTTGTGGATAAGAGAGGTCTTGGACTCAAACAGAACAACATAGTTCTTCAGTAGAGGAAGGACCAATGTATAGAAATTTACAGTTAAAAAGGTGTCAAATCTGGTATAGAATAGTTTCTTGTAGATCCTTTCTTTCCTCATTCTTCCATCTTCTGTCAGGTTCTTCTTGCCAGGTGCAGACTGGAGTTCCTGCAGAGCTGTCTTGACCTCTGGAGACAAATCCTTCTTGTGATATATGGGCTGGACTGTCTGTAGATGAATGAATAAAAGAAGACAGTGTACACATCCCAGAGACGCAGGTTGGAGAGTGACACGTCAAAATTGGAAAGCCACCTGTGGTTGACAAATCTCTCGGGCATTGTGAATGTGACTCCCAGGAGAAGAGCTTCTTTCAGAGCTTGCAGAGCTTCTTTCAGATCCGTTGACCACTTGAAATCATTGAAGAGATCTGTGTGGAGTTCTTCAACTCTGTACTCAAATGGTTTGCAGAACTGCTTGGTGGCATTGTGGACATGATGGCAAGTGTCACCGTCAACATCCAGGAGATGTGGTGCTGGCCCATCTCTCAAGCAAACTTCAACTCCTGACTTGGAGCCACGCATAACCACGCAGGAATCCATCAGTACGGAAACAAGATTCCTCCAAGGAATTTGCTTTGATGCCATAAGATTGGTCAGCTCAACAAAAAGGGATTTACTGTTCACTTTGAATACACTTAGGGAGGCCAAATGTTCCACTACAACTGATTTAGTCATTGGGGAATAGTAGCTGACCAAAATACACAGTACTCTGTGGAGATTATTGCTGGTTGATTCGTCTATATTCATCGAAAAGTGGGTGGTTCTCAAATTATTAAGTGTCTCATCTTCCATTGAAGCTGACAAACCAAACTTCATTTTATAGGAAGCACTTGTTCTGTCCATTGCCAAGCCGTTTAATGCCCTTGGATCTCTTGCAAGCTCCTTGCTTAGAGCTATCAGCTTTGGTGCCATAGTGAAGGGTAATGAATTTTCTGCCAAGACTCCCAATACCATTGCTTGGAATAAAGATTGGTGCTTGAATTCTTTTTGAAGAGCATTTGAAGCCTCATGAAAAAGAGTTGAATATTAAATTTTCAAAACAAACTGTGTTAGTGTGTAAATACACACAAATATGTAAATGATTTAAATACACAGTGCGTGACATTGCAATCATTGAAGCATGACGTGTGTGTGTGTGTGTGTAGGACACTTCATTTTGAAATAGGAGTTAAATCATATTATAAGAAATCATATTGCAATCGTTTTAATAATTAAAATCATTGGCACTAACACATTATAAAAACTGTTATTTTTTTAAAGCATGATTTAGCTGGATAAGGTGACTGATGCCTAATAAACACGTGAACGTCCTACACCTAAAACATGCATGCATTCACAATAATTTGAAAAATATAGACAAGAAAATTCTCAAACATACCTCAAAATTAACTACTCGATCGGCGACAGGTACTGGTTGTTTCACTGGGTCTTTTCTTTGCACAGAAGTTTCTGGTCGAACGGCAAACAAAGGGTTAAGTCCGTAGGGTTCTGGAATCTTCGCTTGAACACCAAATGTTCCGGCAATTGAATAATTTGTTTTCCTTAATTCCAGTTTTTTTACATGTTTTTTTGCTTTTCGCTTGGCTGTCAAACGCCTTAAAACCCTTTCCACCGTAGTCGATAGTGTCGTTACACCACGTACACAACACCTTCCCAGGTTGATCGATTTTACGGAAGACGTCACTGAACAAGTTCGTCACCTTCTTTTTACCTACGAATGCTACGGTTTCTTTTTCCATCCATTCCCACCCAAACTTGTTTTTCATGCCTTTATCTATTTCTTTGATTCGAGCAGAATCTTTTCTCTCAATCGCCGACATCCTTTCGATAGCGCAACAGATTAGAAGTGGTGCGTATGTCTAACATATATGTTTCAACATGTTTCAACATCAGCCAATCAGCAGTAACGTTTCAAGAGAGGTCATAACGTCACGGTCATAAGTAAGGCCTGCAAGAGAGGTCATTTTAAACTCGGAACGGAATAAAAGCGGAAAAGGTTATTTGGCATATTCGGCTCATTTTTTTTTTTTTTTTTTAAACTGGGCCACTGAAAAAAACGGAATTTCGATATTTCGCGGAAGAATCACATGCCTGTAAAGAGGCCTCCATCACTCCTGGCATGGAGGAAGATGCCATCTTCAGAGTTCCGGAAGGAGTAGCACAGGGGCAGGGAGAAAAAGACGCCAAAATGGGTTGGAGCGAAGACATGACCCTGCTTCATACCGGTCTTTATCGGGAAAGGGTCTGAAGATGATCCATCAAACTGGACGATACCATTCATGTCCTGGTGGGATGACTTGATCATTCTCAAAAGCTCGAAGGGACATCCAATTCGCTGGAAGAGGGCAAACAGTCCATCCCTGCTGACCAAGTCAAAAGCCTTGGTCAGGTCGATGAAGGCCAAATAAAGGGGTTGTCTATACTCCCGGCACTTCTCTTGCAGCTGCCTCACAGAGAAGACCATATCTATGGTTGACCTGGCTGCCCTGAATCCCCACTGCGCCTCTGGATACACACGTTCGGCAAGTAGTTGGAGCCTATTGAGGACGACACGGGCAAAGGCTTAGCCAACTGTGCTTAGGAGTGAGATGCAACCATAGTTGTTACAATCACTTCGCCCCCCCTTGTTCTTGTACAGCGTGCTGAGTTTGGCATCACGCATGTCTTGGAGAACAGCCCCTTCCTCCCAGCACTGCATTAGGAGCTCATGGAGATGTTTCAAGAGCGAGCTCTCCCTTGCGGTTTTGACGATTTCAGGCGAGATGTTGTCACTGCCTGGAGCCTTGTCGCTTGAGATGGAGTCTATCGCCTTGCTGAGCTCCTCGATGGTGGGTGGAGCATCAAGCTCATCCATAACAGACAGTGGAGGGATGTATCCTGGCTTCAAGCGCATCATAGAATGCATCCTTCACTTCAACTGGAGAGCAAAGCGTCAGAGCATAGGCACTAATGATGGTAGCTGGTCCAGAGGAGGTTGTGAAACGGAGAGAGAGGACTTGTGGAGTGCCTGAGGATGGCGGTTCAACAAAGGACAGAAAGGAGTTTCACACAGCGAATCCAGCACCATATAGGCGATGATTGTCAGGCTCCTGTCCCTGCCAGAAGAACGTATAGTCCTTCTCCTTCAGGCTGCCACTGCCCAGGAGTTGCGTCTCTTGTAGTGCTACAATGTCAATGTTGAGCCTCCTCAGCTCGCGGTCGCTGATGTCAGTTTTCCTGGCATTGTTGATTTGCTGGAGCTCGTCAGAAAGGCCAGGACACATTGTTCTGACGTTCCAGGTTGCCAGACTCAGCACTGGCTTTCGTGTTATTGCCTGGTGCAGTGTTTACAGTCCGTGCTTTGGCTTTTGGAGTACACTTCAAGCACCCATTGAAGTAAGTGGACAGCTCAAGGCAGACGGTAGCTGGCCAGTGGGACTCGGTGATCCCTCCCACCGTCAGGAGATAGCCCTAGGCGCCCAAGCTTACGCCAATTAGCCCTGGGCTTTTAATCAGTAACTGCATCTCCCCGTGTTGAGCTGCGACAGAAGGTGGCACTCGAGTGACCTCTCCAGGGCACAGGGCAGGGCGAAGTTGTGGAGGAACTGAGACGCCCAGTCGACAGATTCCCCTTCTCGACCTAGCTGGTAGTGTCCAACGGAAGGCGCTAGCCGAAACAGTTGGTACCAACTTGGCTACAGGAGTTGCCGGGAGATGCCGCTAGACGGGGACCAACCGCCTTCGGGGCTTCAGT